>JACEGR010002456.1:0-128742 GCA_014170235.1 Listronotus bonariensis | reverse complement strand
TATATATATATATATATATATATATATATATATATATATATATATATATATATAAACCCCAAGAATAATGATAACACCCAAAATACCCAAAATAATTATAATCACAAAAAATAGATACATTCATAATGACAACTAAAAAGTCCATGAGCCCGTGAGCGGCACACTTTTGTTATTTTGTAAAAGCTGAAAGTGTGTCAGTGCATGCCCCCAACATAAGTAGAAGCAATGGTAGATTATGAAGTTTGACTCATAGTGGCTTTTGCAGGTACCAGGTACCGTAGGTTAATGAATTGAAACTTAACTTTCGTCATTTTGTAAAAACTACATTTCGTATATGTTACTTGGGTACCTATTAGAAGATATTTTCTCAGTCGACAGTTTTAACAGTTTCAACCTAATGACAGACAAACATTTTGAGGTGGCTCAATAGTCAGGGGAAGTCCAATATTTCTGTTATTTAACAAGATATTACAAAAAGTCCATAATAAGGGTTGTCTAGGGATTTCAAATAGGCATGCTCCAAAAATAATTCGATGTATACAGATTGTCCCAAAAAAAGTTATTGCTGTAAGGTTAGTTTTTTGGAAAATTGACTAAGGGTACATCGTTATATTGGTTCCGATTCAACCGATCGGATAAAACTTAATCCGACACGTTTCAGATTAAGTAAGGGATTGGATTGAACGCCATAAGTAAATCCTGTTTTTTAAACGATTTGAATTGAGTTCAGTCCGATCGGAGCTTATTATTATTATTTTTTTAAAATAATGTTTAATGCCCCATCAACCACGCAGGGTTATTAGAGGCCACAATCAGTGTATACATTTAATAGGTAACAATATTTAAACATTAGTTAGTTCATTAAGTATCTTGGGATTGGCTTGAAAACTCGCTATCAGTGTCAGAAATGTACGGTATAAAGTTGTTTGGCCATCTTTTCTGAATCTTTGTGCACCTAGTCTTCATGTTTCTGTCTTTAAGGTATGGGTAAAATAAGTTCAATATTTTTATTAAATCTGGTATGTTATCGGTGTATCTTTTGGCAACACTAAGTCTGGTGATCCATGAAAATTTTGAAAGAAATCAGTAATTTGGTCGAGGTTTAATGAAAGTGAAGGTGTATAACTTTTAATAAAACGTTTAGCTGGTTTCAGATGCTCGTCTACAGATGGCATGATGACTTTTTGTTGTTGCAGCATGTTTCGGTTTCTTAGGCATTTCTGTTCTTCGGCTGTTGGGCTACTTCCTCCTAATATTAATATTTTATTAGTGAAAGTGTCAGTTATTGGTATCATTTCGAGGTTGTGTATGTTTCATGGTATTTTTGTCTTTTTGCGTGTATGATGAGTCTATTTGAGCTATAGTAATTGGGTTTGTATCTAGGTTGGATAGCTGAGAAGTTAAATTATTGCTGTCGTTTTGGTTTATTGTACAATAAGCAGCTATATGACCAGTTTGTTTGCACTGGTAACACAGCTTATCTATGGTCAGATATATTCGATATTCAACATAGTCATGGGTAATAAGTGTGGATTCTTGTAACGATGCATTTTCAATCGGTGCAATAAAAACTTGACGTCGGAAACCTAATATGTGAGAATACTCGAGGGCAGGAGTGTTAATTCATATGTATGATATTGGTAGCAGCATCGAGGAGAGTAGGCCTAAAAATGAACATCGCTAAAACTAAACTTATGACTAACCTGGTTATTAGTGAAAATATAACGGTTAATAGCCTAAATATAGAGCAGGTACATTCATATAAGTACCTAGGTCATGAAATTCGTCTGGGGAGAGCTAACCAAACGTGCGAAATAACCAGAAGAATTGGTTTAGCCTGGACAGCCTTTGGAAGACTGGGTCACATTTTAAAAGCTAATATCCCGATTCGTCTTAAAAGAAAAGTTTTCGACCGGTGTGTCTTGCCAGTGTTAACATATGGAGCCGAAACACTAACTCTAACCAAAAGCACAGTAAATAAAATTCGAATCGCTCAAAGAGCTATGGAGCGAGCTATGCTGGGCTTAACTTTAAGAGACAGGGTTCAAAATGTGGAAATAAGAAGAAGAACCAGACTAACAGATGCCATCGAAAAAATTACTAACCTAAAGTGGAATTGGGTGGGTCACATAGCGAGAACAAACGATAATAGGTGGACAAAAAGAGTATTGGAGTGGAGACCAAGAAATGATGCCTTTCGCAATAGAGGAAGACCACCCACACGATGGTCCGATGATTTAAAACGCATTCAGGGAAATTGGATGAACGTTGCACAGAACAGAGAAAAGTGGAAGTCCTTACGGGAGGCTTACGTCCAGCAGTGGACAAATCTGTAGCTGTTTGATGATGATGATGATGATGATGATATTGGTGATAAAAGATTAAGTCCTAATCTTTGAAGTTCTAACTGTAAGATACTATTTTGTATGGTTGGACATTGTACGATATTTACGGTTTTGAATAAGGTTTGAAAAATGACAGTAGTTAAACAGCTAAGAGGTGTAGAAACAAAATAGTGGAAAATAAAATAAAATAAGCATAAATATTTGCTAAAATATTGTGATAACGTTTCTTTAATGATTTGCGTTATTATTATTTTTTTTAATTAAATAAAATTAATTAAAAAATACCACAAAAGTAAGGTTAGAAGTTTATTTTTATTTGTTTGCTCTCTTAGTCATTGTACATACTTTTTCTTGTTAAATTAAAAAGAATTTAAAATCGAATTATCTACATCCCATAAATTCTAAAACAAAGGGCACAGTATTGGGTTCAATGCGATCCGTTCAATCGGATTCAATTTTTACGACGTATCCTTACTCATTGTTTGTTGGAACACTCTATGTACATCAAAGTATTTTTGGGAAATGCCTATTTGGAAACCTTACAACTCGTATAGAAGACTTTTTATCATACCTTGTTAAATAACAGAAATATTGGACTTCCTCGGGCAATTGGGCAACTTCAAAATGTATGCCAAGAGGTTGGAACTATCAAAACTGTCTGGCCACTAAAAATATTTTCTTATAGGTACCCAAGTAACATATAGAACATTTAGCTTTTACAAAATGACAACAGTTGAGTTTAAATTTATTAACCCTTGATACCTGGTACTTGCCAAGGCCACTATGATTTAAACTTCATAGTATACCGTAACTTATACTTATGTTGGGAGCATGCACTAAGAAACTTTAAGCTTTTACAAAATAACGAAGGTCCGCCGCTCACGGGGTCTTACTCTAAAACAATTATCTCAAGTACGTATACCCATCAAATTTTATGCGCTGATGTTTAATCACAAAATGTGCTCACATGCTTTCCATTTTGTTCAATGCATTTTTGACTCAGCTTATAACCGAATAAGTGGCTTTTTTGATGTAAGTATTTGGTACACTTTTAATAAAATTAAAATAATTTGCGTTAAGTTGAACAAAGAAAATATTTTGGTGAAGAAAATAGATAAAATAATTAGGTAAAAATATTTGCACACTGAAGACAAGATATTTTTATAAAGATTGGTTAATTAAAGCCAGTATTAATGATAACAAATTAAAATAAGCAATTAAAAAGCTATTTTACCCCAAATTACCTTGTATTACATATTATTACCCAAATTTTAAATTATTAATAAGACAAACGTAGTGATGCAGAATATATTTTATTTTCAAATTAAAAAGTCTTTTTAAAAGGTCCAAAAATATATATAAAAGGGAATTGACAATAAGCCGCAACGAAATATTAAAAGAAGCTTATATTAAAAAAAGCTTGGTTTTTATTTAAAAAAAAGAAGTGGAAACAAATATAGAAGACCTTTTTAATATTGCCTAATAAGTAAATGGTTTAAAATTAAATACACAAATAAATTAAATACCTGAAATTTAATATCAAATACTTTGGGCTAATAACAACCATGTTAAACACATTTTGTTTTCAAAAAAAGAAAACTTTTTTTTTTCTTAATATACATAATTTTTTTAAAGTGCAATATTTTTGACTATTACTTAATTTTTTTTTGTTTTTATTGTTTTCAAACTTAAAATAATAAACTCTTTTTTATTAGATAATATTTGGTACCTAAAACCCATTTTATTGTTATTTTTTTGCATTTAGTATTGACTAATTAACAGGAATAGCTAAGCAGTATTTAAACTAATTTTTGATTCAATATAAACCTATATAAATTTATTTTTATAAAAAAACAACTTAACCATTAACATGTGAAGATAATTGTGGCAACCCTTGCCACAATTTCTGTAGCCAATGTCAGGACGTCTTGATAAACAAGTTCAACGAAGGCGTGCACTATATATTTTTGGGTTTAAACATATTTATAAAATTTAGCAGCATTAAAACATTATATTAATGTTGCAAAATAAAATTGCTTTACCATATTCTGCCAACAGTCGATGTCTTTTGTTGGTTCGCCGACTTACTGTTTATAAAAAACTATCATTGAATTGCCATTATGATCAGAAATTAAAAATAAATATTTACATATTTTAATACACTCTGATGTGTCGTATACATTTTTGAGGATTTTATTTAAAGGTTGAAAATAATATAGGTGATATTACAAAATTAAATATCTTGTTTCATACCGTAAATGGGGACTTATTGCTATGAAATCGAGACGTCGCGTCGCGTCGGGATATAGGGTCCAATAACAATGACAGTATTGGGAGGGTTGGCAACCCTACACACAGTGACGTAGATGCTCTTTAAGAAATAAGATTACCAAAAGTAGAACAAATATAGGGTAACTTAAAAAAGACTGATTTTTGCATGGTAAAATACGGTAATTATTAGTAAGTATACTAAAAAATGGTAATTATTTGTATACTAAAAAATAATATAATAAAAAGTAAACCAAGAAAACCATTTTAGACAGCAGAAATTTAATCGAAATATAAGCTTGTTATGTAAAAAAATCCGCTTGCCTAACGGCTTAAAATATGTCTGTCATTAATGGACGCACTTTTTTAATATACATAATATAAAAAAATATGTGCATTATTTTTAAATAGAGCTTAATTTCTGTTTTTACTGTTTTAAAGTTTAAATACCAAAATAATTTTTATTGCATAATGATTAGTACGTAAAATCCATTTTATTATTATGTTTTGGCATTTAGTAGTGACTTATCTACAGATTTAGTTAGGCAGTAATTTAACTAATTTTTAATCCATATTTAAGCATATTTAAATTAAATTTCTATTTAAAAACATATGCACGCAGTGGGATACCTTTAAACCAATAAGACTACTGAAATTAAAACAAATGTAGCTAAATTAAAAAAAATATAAGGAAAACTGCGTTTTAAACCACTGTTTTTTGCATGATAAAATATGTAAGTAATTTGTTAAAATTGAATATTTAAAAATAAATTAAATTTCTGATTAAATTTATTTTCTGACTAATAATATAACAAAAAATTAAGGAAGTAAAAATAAATTTTAGACATTAGCGAATTTTATTAAAATATAAGCCCGTCACAGCATAAAATACGTCTGTCAAAATGGGAAAACTATGTATACCAAAAACTTTTTGTGATATACATAGAAAACTTGCAGTGCAAAATTTTTAAGTAAAGACTTGTTTTTCAGTTTTTTACTATTTTTAAAGTTAAAATGTCACACAAATTTTTTATTGCATAATAGTTCCTACATAAAATATATTTTATTATTATTTTTCTGCATTCAGTAGTTTCTAATCTACTGATATAATTGGAAAGTAATTAAACTATTTTTTATTTATGTAAAACATATTCTTTATATTTAAAAACTTAACGAATATTATATGCATACAGTGGTGTGGATTCTTTTCACCAAAAATAAATCTACCAGAAATTTGAACAAATATAGATAAGTAAAGAAATCAAAAAAGAAAATTGCGTTTTAAACTACTTTTTTGCATGGTATACAATGGAATATAGGACGAGCACGAAATGTAACTCATCATCCAGGAGTATGACTCGAGAGGAAAATGACTATTCCAATTATGCCAGCTATGTACATACTACAATTTGTTTTTACGACTATTGATATATTCTTAAAAACATTTTAAAATATATTTTTTGTGGATTTAAATTAACAGAAACAAACAATTTCATGTTTCCGACTTATGATCATTTTTCTGCCATGGCATACGCGATATTATTAGCCTAATGCCAATTTTTTACCGAATGTGATTAAATTTAGTATTAGTCAATTTTCCGTAACTACCTTAGATATTTTTAAACTTATATGTTACTAAAAATAGTGGCTTTGGCCGAAGAATCATATTAAGAAAACGAGGTTGTTAAAAACATGTACATATCAAATTAAAGTATTTATGGACATTTAAAGCACCTTATGATGGCCGTAAGTAATTGAGGTGGGTAATGAGCGTGGGTAATGGCCGTGAGTAATGAGCCATATTACCGGGTTAAAATAAATCATATTTTAAATGTATTAATTTTTTAACATTTGTAGAAAAAATATCTTAAATATTTTTTAAAAGTTTATGAATAAAACATAAATTAAATAATTTAATTTTATTTATTTGCCTAATATAACAATAAAAAGTAAAAGAGGTAAATAATTTTAGATTAGATTACGAATTTTATCAAAATATAAGCTCGTTGTTATGTAACACAAAATTCACACAAAATTTAAATTCCGCTCGCGTTACAGCATAAAATACCTCTGTTTCGGAAAAATTGCATTTATGAGTATTAAATCAAAAATCCAAGATAAAGCAAAAAACAAGAATTTATATACCGCTTTGTTTCCTTGTGTACATAAAAGAAGGTAAATACGGAAGATGAATGTTAAGCAGTCAGGTGTTTTGTGTTTAAAGTTTTTAAATTTATATGTAAATCACTGTTATTTATCTTTCGTTAATAATAATTAAACGAAAAAAGATGGACTAAAGGGTAAGCTAACAATAATGTTTTTAATTTCAGGCGGTAAAGTGTTCTGAGCGAAAAACATTATTAGGTGCTTAGTGTTCAGGGTAGCAAAAAGGTCTTTGGATTGGTTGGTGTAGGTTTAGTAACTTTTAATATCCTTTTAAAGATTGCTGCGTAATCTATACAGACTGATCACGAAAGATTTACAAGAGGACAAAATGGACCAAAAATTTAGTTTTGGCTAAAGCATTCTTTATAAAAAAATCCTTGTAATAAAAGAAGAATTAAGGACAGGAGAATGTTGATTTTGTATACAGGGTTCGCTAAAAATTAAAGTAAACTATCTGTATTTTTAATTATTTCTAAGCAAAACTTCATTGGAAAATTTTGTTTAAAATAAAGTGTGTAATCGATTTATACAATAATACAAAATTTTAATAATCTTCATAACTTGACGAAAATGCGACGAAAATCACATTCGTTTACAGCTAAAAATTCTGTTGTGTAGGAATTTGGAGGAAGCCGGTGTTTAAAAAGCATATCATAAAAGTGCTTTATGTTTTATTATAAATATTTTATATATATTTTAGTATTCTTTCCTTCTCTTAATACTAATAAATTGTCTGGGCTGGAAGGCATACCAGCAATCGTTTTAAAAAATGTGCTCCACAACTTGCACCAATCTTAACTCGGCTCTTTCGAATTTCTTACGACACAGGTATCTTTCCGGAGAGCTGAAAAGCTGCATGTGTTTAACCAATTTCCAAGAAAGAATCTAAATCTCTTCTGTTTAACTATAGAGCAATTCCAACTCTTTTAGTTCTTTGCAAAGTAATGAAAACATTTATTAACTCACAATTTGAAAGTAACCTTAGCTGACATAAACTCATTGTATCTATAGCCACGGCAGCTTTAAAAAACCTTGGATTTCTCTTTTGAGCCAAAAAGTATTTTTTCCTTTTAATTTATACACTTTTCATGTGTCCCAAATTCGACCTCCCTTGGAATATTGTTCTCATATTTGGAGCATGGCGTCCCCTACAACCCTAAGCATTCTTAATTCCATTCACAGAAGAGCTATTCGTCTCATTAATGATCCTTCACTTACAGAAAGGCTTTCCCTCTCTTGTCCATCTTTAAGCTGTGGGGGATTTATCACTTTTTTATAGATACTTTTATGGCTTCTGCTCTGAAGAATTGTCCAGTATAGTTCCTCCACTTACGGTTCCCAACAAAGAAACTCGCAGTGCCCCGCGTATGCATCCCTATACGGTCAAACTGAACAGGCCCCGAACGTTCTCAGTTTGTTCGTTTTTTTATCCTTAGTGTTTCCAGAATGTGAAACCTGCTGCCCGCGGAGGTCTTTCCCCCTCCCAAATCTTTAAGTATTTTTTTGGTTATAAGTGTAGTTTTTAGCAATAATTATGTACTAAATTTTAGCGATTTCTTTCTGCATAAGAATGTGTTTTACTTTTTTACTCGAAAATTGTGCCTCGTACGTAAATAGTTTAAAGGCCAAATTTGATTTAACTTAAATAAGGATTTTAAAAGTAATTTTTATGTTTAAATAAACCAGTGGCGTATCATTCTTTTTTCTAAAAATATTTAGTCTTGATGCAGTACGGTCGCCACTGGTAGAATATAATAATAGTTTTCTGCAAAAAGTGCTTCTTGATGTTTAAAACCTATGTTTGAAATTTTATAAAAATATTTGCAGCTGTGCAAAAGTAATTAATAAAAAATATTTTTTTATCAAAAATTTTAACACCCATATATTTTTATAGGCCAATAAAGGGTTTATTTTTGACGTAGAATGCGTGATTAAAATTTATTGGCTAAAAACTTGACCACCCTGTATAAAACCGGTCGAAATTCAACGGGTGTAATTAAGTTTTGTAAAAAAGCCTTCTACGGTTTTCGTAGATTTTTAAATCTTTTTATCATATATTTGTCATTTGGTTGTGACTTTCCATTAGTACAAAAACAAAATTTCCAATTTTCGATATTATTATGTTTTTATTCCATAACATAACAATTGACATTGTAACTCCATCTGTCTTCTGCGTCTTACTGTTTGAACTTTGGGATGTAAAAATTTCAGGAACATACTTGTTTTTGTTTAATAACTTTTAAGCTAACTAAGATATATTTAAGAAAGACATGGTTTTGATGAACAAATAAAAAAAATGACCATTGTTTTACGTTAAAAATTTCATATAAATATTTATTGAAATAAAAATAATACATAAATGCAATTTTTTTTCAAAATCCGAATATTTCTTTTGGCAATAGTAATAGTATATTTCCTAACTAGTTCTGAAACGCACGCAGTTGACCGAATGACACGTAGCGAAGTTCGGTTTAGCAGTCAAGTGTGAAAAAGGCACTTTTGGCACGTGTTAGGAACGCTAATTTTTCTACGAACGTAAGAAAAATATTTTTTATTCTTATTTCAATACAATGCTGCCTAATACTCTACTTGTTCCTATAAAAATTAATGGTAAATAAACAATTTGTGTCTTTGCATTATACGGAAAGTTTTTGTGAAATATGTCCGTGTGTTCTTTACCTCTTGAGATAATTTGGTCAAGGCAATTTTTTCTTTTAAACATGAAGTTCGCTGAAAATCCTTTATGGCACGGAAATAGAAAATAAAACAATTTTTAAAGTTAAGGTAATATTTACATAAGGATAAATATTAAATCTGATGTTTTGCCTGCTATAACTCTGGATGTTATACATAATATATGTTTATGTCATTTAACCAATTTTATATGTTTATGTCATTTAACCAACTTTAATAAGGAATAAGTATTGGTTTGAGTTTTTCGCAACGGTCTGTAAAAATATTTTTAGGACATTAAATTAAAAGAGGTTTTACCTGCTCTATTGAGGTTATGTGATCAGTAAAACAAATTTAAAAATAATCTAAAAAGCTTAGCACATAGTTAGGTAAAGATTAAGGTTTATAGTAAAAAAACTACTAAACATTTCCAGAAACCATAAGAAATTTGTAAAGTACTAAAGGTATCTAGCTACGTAATATTGGTAACATAAATAAAATAAGATCCAAGTAAATATTTTGTGACGAAATTCATACTATCTATCATAAATATAAAGAACTTAGGAGTTTATGCTTTTCTAAATATTTTTTAAGTTTTTAGCTATCTTTTTTATTATCTTCAACGCATACAAAACCTTAGGTAAGGGTCTAAAAACCTTATTTTTAAATTACTTTTTGGTCATAGCTATAACAAAAAATAAAATTGTATACCTTTTAATAACCAAAGCCAAGCTATTTTTCTATCAATGGTTGGCGATTTAACTTTCAATAATTATTTAAGAAGCTGTTCAAAAGATTTTAATTAATGTTCCTTTTATATTATTAGCATATCAGGTCTTTTGTTCAATGGGTTTGCCGTTTGCTCACTGATCTTTTACCTTTGATCCCACCTTCAATAATAAGACAAATAATTTCGTGTTATTTACCCCTTACTATATGACCTATCTACTGGAGTTTCCGTTTCTTGATTGTTGTCAGCAATTCTTTGTATTTAGTTATTCGTGCACGCACCTCTTTAATGTTTTTTTTTACTTATGATATTTAGGATATTCCTTGGTTAAGATACATTTCAAATGCATCTATCCATTTATCTAAGAATGGACTAAGTGTCCAGCTCTCGGCGCATTACAAAAGTACAGGAAAAAGTGTAACAACGCAACATGCAAACACGAAGTTGCAAAGTAAGATCTCGGTTAGAAAACATATTTTTCATTAATATAATGATTTGTATAGCTAGTTTGATCTGTAAAAGAATTTCCTCTTTGAAATCACTGTCTTTATTTACCAATATTCCAAAATGTTGTATGGATGACAGTTCCTTTACTAAGCTGTTATAAGGGCAGCTTTTTAGTACCTTAGATAAGATTATAAACTTTGTTTTGACAATGTTCAGGGGTAGACCGTATTTTGTGCTGGATTTAACAACAAGGTACATAGTACTTTGATGTAGTGTCGCAACGGTTACGGGTAATTCACGGTTTTTTATATTAAAAGGTTTATCGTAACCGTATATTTTTCGTAATTACTTTACGGTTTCTGCACGTCACGAAATTTATATATTTTATTTCTCAAATTAATTTATTTTTTAAAAAACGTGTTATTCATTTTCACGTTTGAGTGAGTGTTAGCACTAAGATATCCTTTATAACACATTTATTTTCTGCAGTTTTTAGTTTTATTTGTTTTGTTTCATAAAAATTGATATTTATCTTTTACTAAACGTGTGTATTTTATTTTCATTTAATAATTATCTTTACTTTTAAATATACTTTATTTTATTTTGAAAAACCCTAACCGCATTTGTAACCGTTAGACATAATCGTAACCGTAACTGTTAAAGTCCGAACCGTTGCATCACTACTTTGAATGTTGTTATTAATATATCATTATTTTATTACGGTCCTAAATGCTCTTAAGGCCTCTTTAGGCATAACTTGAAAGTATATGTTATATAGAAGCGGTGACAAAACACAGCCTTGTCTAACACCTCTTCTTATAGCAACCTTCTTTGACGTAACTCCAGCCGTTTACTGTTTGATTTTAGTACAGGGGGAAATGATGTGCGGGTGGCTTTCATCAATACTAGTTTATATAGGAATCTTAATGAGTTTCGAATATAAAACTTGGTCAAAACTCTTTCGATAGTCAAAGCAACCCGCATACACGTCGAGGTTTAAAACTCTGTAGCTCTGCGTAAAAATGTTTAAAGTAAACATATCCTTACAAGTTTCCTTCGAAACCCAACTGTGTGTTGCTAATTTTATCTCCTCAGTTGGCATAGATACGGGTGTAAATAATACGTAAAAATACCTTTAGTTTGTAAGACATTAAGCTTATTATTAATTTGCTAATCATCGCAACAAGACGGATTTAATTTTGTAAGGAGTGTAACAAACACTGACTTAAACCAATCTCTAGGTATCATTTTAGTTCGATATATATACTGTTAAATAAGGCTGTAAGAAAGTTCAGCTTTTTACCCACCGATTTACCAATTAGCTTCATAGCACAAAGCATCAAACTGATTTTAGACATATTTTTGTTTCATTGTTTAAGTTTCTGTTTATGTTTCTAGGGTAATTCATTGTGCAATAATAAGTATATTATTGGCTTTCCTAAAAACTAAGCAAGATACAAAAAGCATTACTTTTACTTGGGTAATTTAAATTAAATCCAAGAAAAACACTAGACTCGTATTGTGGCGTACTTTTTTGACAGAAATATTTGATTAGCTACTGCTTGACATGCCCTGAACTTAATAAATTTAATTGGGTTAGGGCTTAATAGTACAAAAAAAAGACAAATTTCATAAAAAATCGTTTAAGGCATCTACAGACTGTCCACGGATGGATTAACAAGAATGGATCAAATTTCTTTTAGCAAAGTTTTACGAAAAATATGCTTTAAGCATTAGTTTATAAATATGTTAAAGCCTTTTTTATCCTATATATTTTACATGCAAATCCCTACATATTTTTACTTTAAACAGTTCATTGAATATCCACAAATGGAACTCTCTATAAAATGTTAATCTGATTTGCGGAAACAGGGATTGCTGCATCATCAATAATAATATAAATAAGAATGTTCGGATGAGGAAGCAAAAGAATAACAATTGTATGTAAGTAAGCTAAAATTTGAATTCGTCGGAAAACATAAAAGTTAAAGGCGTTGTTAGGCAACACAAAATTTACACGTACTATTCAAATCTATTCTACGTAACCAAATAAAATACCTTTTTCCCAGTATAACTTGATATATTAAATCAAAAATCAAGAATAAAGGCAAAAAGAAAAAGCGAACTTTTATTGAAAAATGGAGAACTGAGAATATAAAATGTGTATAATATGCCATTTAAATATTATTGAGTTTAGTTTCGGTTTAAATTTATTAAAATGTTAGAATATAAAAACTTATTTACTTGTAGGATTTTTTTAAATTAACAAACTTTTTAGGAAAAATTTAAAAGATTAAACTCTAGTTAAATTTTAGAGCAACTCAGTAAGTGAAAAATTTTATTTTTATAAAATTTGGAAGCAAATTTATTAATTAAAATTTATATACGTATTAATTTATTACAAAATTTACGAAGAACCTCATTTTACAAAAGTTAACAATATAAACCTAATTACAAACAGATGATGGAAACAATAATAAAATATAAGTATACTTGACAAAAACTAAATAAAGGTAAAGTATCACATTTCAGAACAATTACAATAATACAATAAATTTAAAGAAGAAAAAATAAAATAATTATTCGATATTACATTATTTATCACATAAGTCTTCGTTTAAAGCCAAAGAGATGGCTGCGGCGGGAGATTGCCAAAACGGCTGCGCTGAACCCAATTTTTAACGTTAAATTAAAATTATAAATAATGAAGCCACAACATTTTTAAAATCATTTTGCAAATTTAACCTAGCTTTATTATTTTTAGTAACAGCTACAAAACGAGACACTAGTTTTCTTTTTTAATATAACAATTGCAATCGGTAAGCCCGGAACTATTAAAAAAGACTTTCTTATTTTTTTTTCATAATACAAAATACCAAAAACAATATTTTTACGATAACAAAAACTATTTTTTGTAGAAAACTCGACTAGACTAGATATATGGATCTCACAATGCCTTAGTTCTTTATTTAAATATATGTTTAAGATGGTGTTTACTATGCAAACAGCCTAGCGCCTAGCCACTCGTAGAATTTAATTATTTTAAAATTAAAAACAATTTTATAATAAAGTTTTCTTAGTATAATTTTCCAAAAGTATAATAATAAGGTAAATATTTTGTTTAGGTGCTAAGTATACTAATTTACGAAAATTATTGAACAATATTTTAGGTTCAAAAAAACAATAGAACAATCACATTGCAATAATTACATAAGCCATAAATTCGTCGTAATTTATCACGTAGTAAGCAAATTGTATTTGTGCTTTTGCGGATATTAATTATCTCAAAAATTAATAGCGCTTCTCAACAATTAGGACAATAGTTTGCAGCTATGTACAAACTAGCTTAACAAAAGAAAATTACATTTATTTGACAGATGCAAGCCAACCCAATTAATTAAATAATTAGCAAGTATGGAAACAAGTTAACAATGTTATTTAGTTGTAAAAGGAATTAGGACAAATTTTCAACAAATTCTTATGCATTTTATTTATTAACTTAAAATTAAAATCATTGCATTCTGTTTAAATAAATAACAACATATTTTTTGCTTAAGGACGTTCCCCAAAAACAGTTTTCGTACGATTTTCGTAAAACTTTAAATACACATACTTATTAGTGTATTCTATACAGTGAGGATATTAAAAGAGTTCCCTACCACTTTATCTTTTAAATGGGACAAGATATTCAGATCGGGTAAAATTTGGGTACAAGGGTGTCACTTAGACAATCTACTTTTGACATAAAAATGCTTTTGGTCACGTGGCCTAGTGACAAGGGGGCTCTAGCAACTTTTTTCAAATGGAAAGAGGGGTTGGAATTAAGTTTCAATTCGTACAAACAGTGCGGTTTTTAAAAGTTTTCTCTTTCATAACTTTTGAATAGGTCAGGATATTAAAGACGGATAAAGTTTTGGTATAACAGTAATACTTTAACTACTTTTTGACATTAAAATAATTTTGATCTCGTGGTCTAATGTCAACGAGCCACTAGAAACTTTTTTTTTTCAAATAGAAATGCGGGTCATACAGCATCTTGTTTTAAAAGCCCCTAAATTCCCTACTTAACGCCACTTTGTTTTCAAAAATCGGCTTAGCCGTTTTAGACTTACAAGCAAATTTCATTAAAACTGCTGTTTGTACGGTATTTAAGCCAAATTTTGGACTATTTTAATATCCTCACCGTAAATTAGAATTTTTTAAAAGGAGAAGGTGCTGCGGCACTAAATTTTAAAATATTTACTTTTTAAATTTGTATATCTAACATGTAACACGGCCGTTCTTGCAAACGTTTAATAAAATATCAATTGAACTTCTTCTATGATTCTAAAACTAAGAATCAGTAACCGCGAATATAATAAAAAAATCTTTAAAAGAACACAAACAAGCGGTACTTGTTTAATTATATACAATTTGTAAACTAAGTTACTTTCTACTGTCTGCCATTTTTAATCGCAAAGTCAATATTTATAACTTATTCAAAAGTAAATATAACCCTAAAAACTTTTCAAAACAAATATCTACAGGTGTGGAAACCAACCGTCCGACCATAGGAAATTAAAAGCATAGGAAATATTCGAGGTGGGACCTGGTCGCCGTCCGACACGGCAGACGGAAGCGGGTTAAGCCAGGAGCCCCTAATTGCATTCTGTATGACTATGCGGGCTCGATGCAGCGGTGAATTTTAAAAAGAACATATCAAGGTGGTGAAACGGCTTCAGTGTTCAATTTGGCTATGGTGGACGGTTTGGTTCCCATACCGGTATATTATCTACAATGGAAGAAGAAAAATTCTAACTCTAAGTTGTTTTTATGCCTTTGGAGACTTTAATTGAAGCACTACTCTTTGGAAACGTGCTTAAATGACCTAAATATTATTAGTAATGATTTGTTTTAAGCCTTTCAGGTCATTTCGGTAAAAAAAACCATTCGATTAGGACCATATCTATATGCGGCAGGGTGTCAAGCCCAGTTCAAACGCGCTGAGTGTACTATTACACAAATCACTTAGTGCCACTTTTGACTCCTCTATAACTTTAAACTTATTTAAAGTACACACAAAAGTACGCGTGTTTATTAATATTCATGTGGACAAATGGAAATCCAAATTTTATGAAGTTAGCTCAAATGGTAACAAAGACATGAAGGTCCAAAAGTCGTCAATTTTCCACTGACTGACTCACTGAAACATTTAGATCAAAAAGTTAACCCAATTCCAGATGGCCTAGAAAGCTAAAATTTGGAATCTCTTTGGTGATTTTGTTTGTAAGAGTGGGAAAAAATCTAAAAATAAAAAAATAGTAAAAAATAGAAGTGGTAGGGGTTAGGAGATGTATCCATATAAAAAGAAGACTTTTTAATTGTAGCGTTTAAACCGTAACAAGTAGATATTTAAAACTACACCAATATAAATGTCTTATTATATTTGCTATATAACAAATATACTGGGTTAGTAAGAAGTACTGCAGTTTTAAAACCACTTAAGCTACATGTACCAAATTTAATATTTAAAGTGTTTTAAACCTGTGAAATTAAATAGTAATATCGAAACTGTGGCCAGATTTTAAAGTTTTGTGCTACTTGTATTTTTAATAGTATACCCCATTTATTTTTATTGCATTAAATTGGACGGATCAAAGTAAGTAAGTTTCTAAATTTTAAAAATACTGTCTTTTTAAGTTGGTGAGATATGACACAATACTTTCAGCAAATAGTAATTTAGGGCCTAAATATCATTAAACCGCTAAAGCTATAATTACAAAATTATTTTTTTGGGAGTTTTTGGCATCACCAATTGATAAGTGATATGAGCCTTGTTTTTAAATTTTGGTAACTTGTAAAAATTGAATTCTAATCTTACTAAAGTTAGCACGCTAATTTTACTGCAGTTAAAATATATATAGCATTTTATTTAAAATACCACAAATATTACTTGTAGAGAAAAACGGAAAAATATGGCAACAATAACAGTATCACTGTTCAATTTTACTTACTCAGAAACTATAAAATTTTAAAATTTGTAAACGCAGCTTAAGTGGTTTTAGAGGTATTTAAGTGTATCTAAACTTTTAAATAAAATGTGATGTTGTCATATCTTAGCAGGTAGTAAAAATGAAATTTTAAAAATGTGTGGACCTATTAAATTTAGCCTGCTCAATCTCTTGCTATAAAAATACGTGTAGCACAAAACAGGGAAATCTGGCAACGGTGCCGATATAACTATTAAATTTTTTATGCTCTATAGCTTCCAGATAAAAAAATTGGTAAATGTAGCTTTTACGGTCTTAAAGATATTAAAGAGTTGCAGTTCTTTTTACCAAACCAGTATAAAAATAAAATTAAGTAAAAAAATATGTGGTGTCCCCATCCTCATCTCGTGTACACAGATGTAAATCTATAGTTTCTCGTAGAAAAGGAACTACTTTAGTAGACTGTATTAATATTTCAACAATAAATAAATCCTTAAAATTATATTGACAAAAAACCTTAAAAGTCAATTTTTCAAATGGGAATCCCTATCTTTAATAACACTATTCCATTAAGCACCAAAAATAAGGGTAAGTTGGTACAAAAATGTTTATTTTAATTAATCATGTAAGAAAAAATATGGGATACGGTTTAATTAAACTAAAAGCTAGCACTCTAAAGTCTTAGCTACCAGATCACACCAATCTTCTTAATAATCTGGAGTATTGATCAAACAAATAATAAAATCGTTGGGTTTAGCGTGTTCAGAAAAACTATTATAATAGAAATTATTTCATGTGCCCAACGATTTTATGACTTGTCTGATAAATACCCCAGATTGATGAGAAGATTGGTGCGATCTGATATCCAGGGCTTACCGAGAATTTAGCTTTTAGTACAACAAAACCGTTTAACATTTTTTTTCCTAATTTATATTTAATTTTTTAGTTTTGTTGTTAGTTAATGCCGCACTGGAACTAATCAGAACTTACTAACTAATTTTATGTTGAGGTAGTTGTATGTAATTCGCCATTTTCTATCGCCGGCCATATTGGATTTATTTTTTTTTAAGTAAGCTCTATTATACGAATTAAGCCTTATTATTTGATACCCACATGGCGGTAGTTGTAAAAATTTGTTATTCACACACACACATATTGACTTTTTAGTAAAGTAATAAATAAACTACCATTTTGTATCGGCGGGTATTATTAAAGTATATTATATTGCATTATCATCAATATTAAGAGTGTGTACTAAAATTCGAATAGATCAGTCGTCAAGAAGGTCAAATTCCAATAAATAGATTTGACCCAAATAAATAAATATTAAAAAAGGTAGAAATAAGAAAAACCGTTTATTTAAACTGTTTAAAAATCCTTAGTTTTCAAAATGTTTAGAATTTAATATTTATCTAGTCCAACAATGCTTTTGACTTCTCTGTGTTTCTTAATTGTCAAAATATTAATACAGTTTACCAAAGTGGTTTTTTGCTACGAGGATCCCTACCCCAATTTATATTCAAGGCTTTTATTAAGAATTAATTAATGGATAAGTAATGACTTACAAACGTTATTTTTGACATATAATATAAAATAGGTCAAAAACAAAAACCCTAATCACTATACATAAAAAATATATTTAGAATTTTAAGCAGAATATAAATAATTAATAATATATAGGTTGCTACATAAAAAATAAGAAAGTTGACATTAACTTCCGGTATAACCGGAAGCGGTAGAACTGTCAAAATATTTTAGTCGTATGCCCGCAACTTACCTTATATTGTTTTAAATTTTTTAAAATTTTACAAGGCCTACTTTTTCAAAAATCCATCGCAACAGTTGCCAGTGGGACACTTTGTATATTAATACATTTTACAAATAATAGAACATTTTATACAGGAAAAAGAAATTTGTAATACATCTAGGACCCTTAATATTTTAAAGGGTTAAATTTAAAATAGAAAATGCAGTAAAAATAATAGTGCTTTTTTGAGCTACATAAAAAAAATGTGATGAAACAACTTTAGTCGTGAAAAGAAACGCTATTTCTGAGCGTATTGGAAAAATGAAAGAGAACCGCCACGACTGGAATAACGAGCTTTCAATATCGTGACCAACCGGTGGTTGAGCCATTTTACTTTTTTCTTTTGCCTTATTTTTCGCAGCTGTTTTCGTAAGAAATACGATATGCCAACATTTAGATATAAATGACGGCGTTTTAGCTTCAATAGTTATGGATATTCAATGCAGTTTTCTTTTACTCTAAAATGTTTTTCGAGAATATTTATATACCAAACGTGTATACGTTATCGGCAATATAGAAGATGTATTTCAAGTACATATTATACAGGGTGTCCGCTAAATAATGGTACACAAAAAAACCACGGTGTTTTTGTATCATAACAGATTTATCCAAACATACCTATATCAAAAATTTGATAATAAAGAGGATACAGAGTGTTGAATTAAAAAAATAAATGCCTTTTTTAAATAGAGCACCCTATTTACTATTTAATTTTTGAATTTTTTAGACAATTCTAAGTGTTCTCTAATACGGGTACTATAACTCTATCTTTAACTGTTTTTGCGTTATTGACGCTTAAAAGGCCTTATTTTTCGCTAATGGAATTTAATATATGTTTATATTAAATAAAGATAATGCATGTGATCACCTAATACTTCATAATCAATAAAATTTTTACCCAATACAGGATTTTATATTTGTTTTACATAATAAATTATTTCTTAGATAAAAAACTAAATGAAAATCCACTAATAGGTAAAAACTTTAACGACTTTGAGGTATCAGGTACCACTTGAGTTACCTGCATTTTATATTGATATACTTATTTAATTAATTTATATAAGTCAAAAATGTTACTGTTTAAGCCTCAATAACTAAAGAAAAGTTGAATATAGACATACTGGGTGCACATGAAATTACTAGCGAGCATGTCATTTTCTTAAGAAGTGTTATACCATAAAAAATTTTGGTCAGTTATATGGTTGGCTAGGGTGCAGATTTTTAATGTTTTAGATTTTATATGCTAATTTTGCTATTTTAAATGGAACACCCTTTATATTATTTAAAACTTATTTTAAAGACAATTTTAAGAAAATACATGTACTATACGTTATACTTGTCCTAATTAGTTTTTTAGAAAATGACGTTCACAGACATCATGTTAACTGTCATTTTTATCTAATTTTCAAAAAAACAAATGTTGATAAAAAAGCTAATGTAATTTTTTATACATATTTAATTAACCTTAAATCCTTTTACTGTAAAATGTAATTTCGGGAAGTGACACAGAAATTGGCTTTCGGGAGTAAAAACTTCAATAATTCCAATAGGAACCACTTTCCTTACCATTATATTTGAACTTAACATTTATTTCCTATTTTTTTCTTGTTTTCTATATTCCATTTAAACCAAATAGTTTTTAAGATATTAGTAGTAAAATGCCGGACTGCCTTAAAAATAGCGAAAAAAATATACTTTTTTACGTTTTACCATTGATAACTTAAAAACGTCTAAGTTAAGAGATAAATAACAAAAAATATTTAGAAATAAGTGTTAAGTTTGAATTTTAAAAAGGTCTTCATGGTTATAGTTAAAAGTGAGTGGCAAAATATAAGTAAAAACCCTGTACCTAGTTGAGCCAAGTTTATTTTCATACCAGGACCTTTTCACTTCAGATTCTTTAAAATTCTAAACTTTAATAAAGAATATCATAATTCATTTACACTATAATGTTTTTTTCAAAAGCTTGCTACTGTTGGCTTTTAAAACTTTTTACTCTCTTGTGACTAAAACAAGTATTTAAAATTTAGCTAGGCAAATTCAGTTTATAAAAGTTTTAGGTTTTTAAACGGTTTACAATTTTATGTCAATAAAAGCCAACTTTTAGTAGCCAATAAAATGTTGCAACTTCATTAAAAAGAGCCATTTAATATACAGTTTAATTTGTGTTTTTATTAGTTTTTATGTAACAGGTGGCGCAGAAGTTTGCTACAGCGACATTTTAGACTAAATATTAGGTAAAAACCAATAAACAAGTATACTCCGCAAGAACGTAAATTATTTATTACAATTTTTTAAACAACAAAAAGTTGATTCGTAATTTTTTGCTCAGTAGGAATTATTTGGTCGTGTGGCATCCGCTAGAAAATACCTCGGCATTTAGTCACTCGAGTGGTTCACCACGAAAAAGAATCATAAATGGTCTGCTTCTAAGTAGCCTTTTGACCGAGAACGAAGCTTCTGTGGCTGCACAATGCACATATACAAGATAACGTTTAAACATTATTAAGGTGCGTATTCACCAAAAAGCAAGCAAATGAAAACATTTTGTCGTGTTCGTATATGATTGTTCGTCTTTGTTCGACATCTTAACTTCTCGTCTACACCAAAGCGAATACATTAAAGACTGCAGTTTCTGCAAGCGAATTCAATAGGGCTAAGCAGGGAAAATTATTGTTATCTTGCGCTACTTGTTGTCTTTAATTTAGAAAAAACAAAGATTTTGGCAAGCACCGATTTTAAAGAACAGATATATTAATATTGGCAGAGTCTATTGCGTGATTAAAAATGGAAACGTGACAACGGAATATTCCAGAATTTTTGCAGAAAGTCCCATGAAGATTATTGAACTTTACCAAAAATTGTATAATTAAAAATAATGAAAAAATATTCAAACTACTGGACAAACTGTCCCACAAAAAAACACAAAATTAAGAAAGGCTTGCTTTAACCTTAGGATTCATCGCAACAAGTATCAGATATCTAAATAAGTTATATTAAAAATTATTCCAGTCTTTCAGTTGCAGCACACTATCCCCGTCCAGAAAAGAGTATGCAGCAAAGTGACTAAATTACGAACACAGACTTGCAACAACTCGCCGTGCCGCTCCACGCCGCGATCCGCGCCTCGTTTAGAACCAGAAATGGCCGGCCTTATTCAAAATTTGTTAAAAAGCTCTGAATCACCGGCAAATTATGAACAAAAATTTTCTTTGATGTACCACCTTCCTATCTATCTTTTTTAAACGCTAAGAAACAAACGTTTGTTCACTCGCTAGCCCGTACTCACCAGGACCCGTATTCTTCATTTTGAGAGAAGTAAACTTTCCGCCACACGATGGGAACGGTCACATCATCGATCGTTTTCTCCCAGTAGTTAAATTCTGAATTCTTGAATGACGCGCTTGATATAAATATATATATATTTTTTAATTAGTAAACAATTAGAAATAATTTTTTTAATTTTAACAAAAGCAAAACGAAAAAATAATAATATCTAAACTTAATTTTTGGGGTTAAACAATATGTAAACAACGAAAAATCCTCACTATGCGCAGGCTTCGCCCAATGTGAAACTGCTTTTACTGCTTAAAACCAAGAGAAGCAATTTCTCTTACTTTTGAACGATGTGATTATTCCCACGACTTTTAAGAATTGAGTCAAATCAAATTTAAAGAGAACTGCACTTAAAGTCTCATTGATGTGATCCTTCTCACGACTCGAGAATAGGGGTCCAGGCGATTACGGATGCAGAATGCTCACTCGCTCTTTTTCGTTGTAGTAAATACGCACCTTTAGAAGATGAACCATGCAACTAGGCCTTACTAGACGGTCTTTACAATAAATTTTAGTAAAAGACTTAAAGACGTTCCTGTTCAACATTCATAGGGCACACAGCACGAACGACAGTCCTCTAAGCGCCTTTACACATCAAGCCGGTTTTGACGGAGAGAAAGATACAAAATTATACGAAGCCTTTGAGTTTGCCGACTATCCTCGTTCTCTGCGTATAAAAAGTTTTATTTGACTTCATACACTTTCATAGTATTGGTCCGTCGTCTTTCGCTAATATAGAAAGACAGTAATACTTTTAAAAATCATACCGAATTTTCACGAAATTGGTCTAAAGATGTTTAAAATATTTATAAAATACCATCCTTTTTTAACTTTAATGCTTCGAATCTCTGAAATGAAGCTATTTTGGACATATGTTTATGAAAACTGTTTTTATTAAATATAAGGAAACACCCTAATTCCTGTGTAGTTTATATTATTCATTCAGCATTACCGGTAACTGCATTTTGCGGTCTGGTGTAATAAGGTCGTCAGGTCCTCAGATCATAAACTTTTTCTAGAAGGGCAAAGGACATTGGGTTGGTGCAATTTAAGGAGAAAATCAAATGTTTTTTTCTTTACTAAAATCTTGTGTTGCAAAAAGTGCCTTCGAGATACTTAAATAAACTCTATTAGTCTTTGGGCCAGTAATAAAATCGACTTCAAGATAAGAAGTTTATTAAAACATTTTTAGGAGGGTTTCTTTCTAGTCTACCACAAATATACATACCGCTTTAACCCAGCCTATCAATGTCAAATGTTTCGGGTGTCAGACCGGAAAAACGCGGCACTTTTTGGTGAGACTAGTTTACCGTAATGTTTTACATGCAATTTTTAAACATTGTGCCAAAAATCGTAAGTGTTGCAGTTACGAAACCATAAGACCAATGAACATGTTTTGGGTATCCGATTGGGCGGATTTCGTTACTGTAACTCTTACGATTTTCGGCACAATGTTAAAAAATTGTATGTAATACATTGTGGTAAACTTGTCCGACAAAAAGTGACGCATTTGCCCAGTCCGATACGCAAAACATTGACAGGCTGGGTAAAAGCACCGCTTCCATATATGGCGGCTTGTATTCGTTGTAGACCCGTCAAAAGGAACCTCCCTAAAAGGTTTCAAAAGTGTTTAAAGTCGATTTTATTTTTGGCCCAGGGACTATATTGTTTTACGTTGATATCCTAACTTTTTCTTTCTTAAATATATTTATGTTCTAAAACAAAAAGTTGTTTTAATTTGGCAGTTGAAAGTAAATCAAAATAAAAGAAAACATCGTAGAAAGCAAACAAGAAAAGTGAATTACCATTGAGACTTTTTTTAGGTTTAAAAGCTTTATTGTATTTCCCTTATGGATGAGTTTGATTTAAAACAGTAAATATGTATCTTTCAAACAAAAAACATTGAGTGACATCCAATAGGTCATTTATTTGGTATACAGCGTGTTTTCAGAAGTTTTTACCAATTGGGAGTTCTTTTAATTATCAACTTAACGAAAAAATGTGCCTCTTTTTAGTCCTGTTTACTAAGAAAATAAACTTTCTAATAAATATTTTTTGTGTTGGATGTACAGGGTGACTCCAGAAAGGTCCTGTTTCCAAATTTTTAAAATAGTTACGTAAAAGGATTTTAGTAAAAGGGACCAAAGGAAATTACTAAAAGGTATTCTGAGTTCTCAGATATGTTTATTTTGTTTTTTAAATATTCATAAATGGCAGGCAAAAATAAAAAATATATACCTGATGTAGATAAAATTTGAAATACCAAAATTTAAGTATGCTGGATTGATTTGGGAGGAAGGAAACACGTTTCTTTTATTCTTTATGTGTAATAAACATAGATAGCAGATATATTTTTATAAATTTTTGCGTAAAATGCATTTAGTTTGATTGACCATAAAAAATAAAAAAATTTGCTTTAAAAAAAACCGATTGGTATATATTAAAACTAGAATTTTTCATAAGCCACCCTGTACAGGGTAGCGTCTTTTGTTGACTTTGCAGGGTAAAGTGAAAACTAAAAGAAATTAAACAAATCTAATTGCTTAATCTCGATTTCAATTTCTGAAACAAACTTGACAGCTGGCCACTAGGGCAACTGCTTAACCTCAATTTCAACCTCAACCAAACACTACACCAAATACGATATATTTGGTGTAGTGTTTGGTTTTTACCCTGATATTTGCTTCAAGGACGTTTTTCAAAATAATTTCTTATTTTACACTTCTGTCTTCAAATTTTATTGAATATTTGATTAAACTTATCTGACAAGAAGTTTAAAACGTTTACGACCAGCTTTAGAAAAAAAGATCTAAATAGAAATGTTTTCCACGTAAAAAGCCCTAAACTTTTTACGTCGAAATTTATTGGCACACCCCTATTTTTTTATTGACCTTTATTTTAAAGTTATATTACAAAACTGGGTTTTATTAAATATAACACCTCGTATATTTTATCGCCAATAAAAAGGTTTTTCCAAAAGCCTTAAAAAAACATATTTAATGAATTTAATTTGTCATAGTTTCGGAAATATAGCTATCCTCAGGAGTTTGATAATAAAACCACATTTTTTAAACAAAATACCCTGCATATTTTGTCACCATTAAAAGGACATTTTAAAAACCCTAAGGACTTATGACATTTAAAATAATTTTCTCCAACAGTTTCTGAAATATGTGCTTCCAAACCTGTATATCAACTACCCTTTACATGGTCATATTATTAAAACTTTAAGAAATAATAAAATAAATATATCAAATGTGGTTTGTTGTTAAACTTGTTTAAAATATTTTTGCAACGGTAATATTATATACAGGGTGTTTCATACAAAAAATCCTGATGATAGTCATATTTTCAAAATTATTAAAAAATGGATAAATGTAAAATGTATTATTCTCTATAGATTTTAAGAAAAACTTTTACTTAAAAATAAAGTATTCAGAGCGTTACATTGAGGAAAAAAATAACTTTAAGTTATAACGTTAAAATAAATGGTAATGTAAAAATATCGCTTCGCAACTAAATTCAATTAAAAAATCCCTAAACCTTTTTACATATTTCTATCTTTAATATTAAGCCAGTTACATGTGCCTAGAGACAATAACAAAATTTGAAAACACTCTGTATCTTTAAATCGTATTAAGTTAATTATAATTTACTTTTACTTTACTTTATTTTTTTTAAATCAGTATACATAATATGCAATTAAATTTTTTTCATCTCTTTTAGTTTTCGCCATACCCTGCAAGGTCAGGAAAGGCGCCACCCTGTACATCTAATACACAAATTTTCCATTTAAAAAAAACATTATTAGGCAATTTTTTTTATCTGGTTTGTTTTATTTGATTTGATTAATTTATTTAATTTTTAGAAAACGATTTAAAAAAATAATTATGCCAAAGAATAAGATTACATTTTTAGGTTAAAAAATACAGAATCAGAAATATTACTTTGTTTTGTCTGAACATATTATTTGTAGTTAATAAAAGAGGCAGATTACATTCAATTTTAAAAATAAAAACAAAAAATGAGTCGGTGGGTTATCAATGAACGCACATTTTTTAGCTTTTTTATTGTTTGGCCATAACAAATGAACTTCGGCTAAAATCCTCTAGTTGTAATCTATCTCGGTTGAACGCTTTTCCCGATTTTCCATTTCCTCGTTTAAATAACCGCCTTTTTTCTCACCGAACACTGACGTGGTTATAAATGAGTCTAATTTTCTGATGCCTAATTTTTTACCCTGAAACAACACGATTACACATGTGGCCAAGGTTTTTCCTAACGAAAAATAGAGGCAGTAAAGCCGCCACCATAAAACCAGCAAAAAGTTACACAACACGAAGTTTATTTTTAAAGCACTGCGTCAAAATAGTAAATACAATGTACCATAATTTATTTAAATTTTTATTTTTCAATTATTTCATTTAAGTCCGTATTCCGTATAGCTATCAAATTATTAATTAAAAATAGTTAACCATCATTAAAATTAGGGTACTATAAACATATTGCAATTGGGAACACCCTTCTAACAACAAGGTTATGTTACAGCTGTTTTGTTTTTGACATAAATACATCCTAATAATAAAAAATCTTTCTCATCTGGTGATCGGACCCGAGTCGCTTGCCTGACTGGCAGAGACAATGAATATACAACATAATTAGGGATCCCTGACCATTTTTAAAAGTCATTACTAACAAGCTTATTTTTCGCGAGTAGCTTTATTTTGACGATAGTCCAACTTTACTTACAACAATTTTCGTTGGTGGTACCATACAGGGTTGGCAAAAATTAAATATGTTGATTTGATAAATATCAAGAAACCAGAATTACGTACCTTGCAATTTGTAGGACTTTGTGGGTGTTAAATTATATAAATATTATTGAATAACCAAAAAAATCAACTGATTAGTAGTTATTTGTTACGACATCGTTAACCATACAAGTTGTTGGTTGGGGACTCTTTGATAAAACCTTACTTTTTGTAGGATAAATATGTTTCCTTTTATTTAGATAATTATTTTAAAAATAAACAAGGAAAATCCCTGTTAGTATTAAATTCTTGATATTTGTTAAATAAACATACTTAATTTCTGCTCCCCTGTAAGCTACCACCAACGAAATTTGTTATAAGAAAAAAAGTTGGTCGTCTCGTCAAAATAAAGCTACTCACGAAAAATTAGGTTGTTAGTAATAACTTGTAAAAATGGTCAAGGGATCCCCAACTAACACCTAAAATCATTCAAAAATCATTTGTTTAGAAGTGCCAATAATGCAAAAACTTTTTATAATCGGGGTGTGTAAAATTATACCAAATTATATTCCCTTAAAGGTATGCACACATAAAACAGCATCGGACGTACGGCACGGAGGGACCTAATTTTTTTATTAGGGTATCGTACATTTGTCCTATCATTATCGTCGGCAAAATTAAAATAAAATTTGGATTTTAACGTTATCAGTCACATATGTCTTCAAGCTAGACATTTTTTGAAAAAAAAAAGATGCTCGAAAACGAAAAAATCGTGGGCCTGTGTGGACTTCTTTAGTTATAGTGTTAAGTGTGTAAGTAAATGAAAGTATTTTTATTACTTTTTCTGTTGATTACTGTTTAAAAGCAAACTTTTTTAAAATGCCAGTAAACTGTGCAGTGGCTATATGTAAAAATAGAGGACAAAAAGGCGGGAGCTGTTCATTTTTTTAAAGGAAGCCTACCTGAAAAAATTTGGATAAATAAATTTTTAAGAGCCTATTTTAATCCTGACACAAGTTTTGTATGTTCGTGCAATTTTTTTAAATCTTTTTTGACATTCCACGAAGGCATATGCCTAAATACCAGAGTACCGTGGGTGTCGGGTTATAAGGTGTTTAACCCATCGTTCCCCCTCTTCCGTCAACATTGTCCAAGTACTGAAACATGCAGTAATGCATTTCACAGTACCTTTTAGACAACGCGGTAGTGCCACCACGGTCGTTATTTTTAAATAACTACTACCTTAATATGTCTCCCCGCTGGGAATCAGAACCGGCGACCTCTGGCTTCGAAGATCAAAGCTGTGTCCACTGCGCCACGGGGGAGACAGGGGGAGTTTAAGGAAAATTATTTAATTTATTTTTAAAGGTAAATTTGTGGGTGGAAAACTCCTTCTAAAGAAGGATTCATATATTCTAAAATACATTTGTCTAGTTCTACTTTTTTAGATTTAAGTGGTCATATTTTGAAAACTATTAAAGATAAACATATCAAATTTGGTACTTTTGTAAAGCCTTTTAAAAGACTTTTTAATGGTGAAATAATATATAGGGTATCCATTTAAAAAGTCTGTTCAGTTTAATCTACTCTGTATAATATTGAATTTAAAGAAGATTTCCACAGCCTTGCAAAAACTATTAAAAAACCCAACATTTATATATGTTTAAATAGTTTGTAGTGCAAGAAATAAAAAATTATAGGGGGTGGACAGTATGCGTGATCACCCGGTATATTTTTAGTCAGGTAAAATTAAAAAAACACTTAGATGTTACAAATGTCATATTTATGTCTACAGTACCGCGAAGCAATGGTAAGTATTAGCAAAAGAAGGCCGTCATACTTAGAAAAGAACGCTAGAGCTAAAAAAACACACTTTGTTAAGAAATACAAAAGGAATCTAGGAAGTCAAAATTGTCAAATCGCTTATTCTACAATTGTTAAAAAAGGTTCAAGGATTTTACAAAAAAATACATTAGGTCAAATTTTTCATACTGTCATACATATTTTGAATGGTAAAGTTTGGCGTAATTGCTCATTTTTAATTGTTTAAATGGTTATAGCTTGATAACTATTAATTTTTAGAAAAATGTAAGGAGTAATTTTTGGTGAAAAATTAGTCAAAAAAATTTAATAAAATTTTATTTGATACAAAAAAATTCTATTTCCTAGCTGTCAAAATAATTGGGATTTAAAAATAAATCTAACCCAAATTCGGGCTGGCAACATGGGTCGTAGTCATCAGCATTTTATTCTGAACTTGATTCTGCAAAAAATACAAAAGGAGAAGTGTCTCTGGAGAATATACAAACTGTTTACGGGTGGAGTTTATAAAAAGTCAAATCGGGCGAAAATTTTATTTTTCTAAAAATATTTATTCTTTATATAAATTTTAGCTTGTAGAAAAAATACGATTTAAGGGGACAAAATGATGATTTTGTATACAGGTTTCGCAAAAAATTTATAATAATACATGATTTTTCTCCAAGACTAAACTACCTACCCGTCTTCCTCGGCAGCGCATAGTCTTCCCCAGCAGCGCAGCGGTCAGAGAACCTCGCCCGTTCAGATGGTCCGAGAACGAAACCAGCCGGGAAGATATTTTTAGGTATTAGTTATTTAATAATAACGTCCGTGGTGAACAACGTTGGCGGAACATGGAAAAAATAGGTTAAAGATCTAATAACCCAACACTCACGGTACTCTGATACTTAGGCATAAACCTTCGTGGGCTGTCTCAAAGATAAAAAAACCTTTATTTTTGATTTTTAAACTATATATCATTGGAAAAATTATTTAAATTTAAGTTTGTAATTAATGAAAGTAGTAAATCAAAACTTCATAATTTGGCTAAAAAGGCCTTGATCACATTTGTTTAGAGCTATTTTTTTTTTTTGGGAAGCAAGTGTATAAAAAGCAAATTATAAAAGTTATTTAGATGATGTTATTTAAAACATAAATTTTTTATAATTCCAAAATCAGTTTCATGAAACTTTATGATACCCCTGTAACAGAAATAAATTATTTAAAATGATTTTCTAAATGATATTTAGCCTAAAAATTAAAAATAAAGGTGGTTTGCTATTCAAGTTTTTGCGAGTCTGTGTACAAAATCAACTCAACTCTGCGTTAATTATATACTTTTTGCCAACAAAAATTCTTATGAAGAAAAATGTTTTTCGAAAAAATAAATTTTTTATTCAAGTGTCCTCTTGTAAACCTTATCCGTGAACAGTCTGTAAACATTTATTTTCGGAGTTATAGAATGTCAACAAAAATTATTTTATTTCTTTAAAATAACACCAAACTCAAATTTAATTCCTTAGTGGAATCTATAAAAGAAGCCATAACTAAAAACAACTGTCTATCTTGTTAACCTGTTGCCGCAGAAAAAAGGCTTATGATATGCTTAGGATTATAAAAATGTATTGATAGAACTTTAAATAAAGCTTAGCTATACTATTAACTATTAATTAATTTAAGCTAATGTGTTAATAAAATTGTTATGTTCTGCGTCTGCAGTTGGAAGTTGGAAGACCTGCCGTTTAATGTTAAATTGTATTGGGACTACTTTTACTGTGGCAGCCAGCAGATGTGCATTTAACTGCTCAGACACCTGCTGTTCACGCTTGAAGTAAAAACTACTGTGTATGTTCTCGTTTTCATATCAACCTGCTCGGATGCAACGTCGAGGTATTTTCAACGCTTGTTACCGAATCCGGGGTTAAGGATTCAGAAGAGCCGTTCATTAATTGCTGTAATAAATCTTTAGTATCAAAGTGGCCATTACAACTACTAATCCATTAAAATGTTAGATTAGAGGTCACAATTTGGGAAAGGCGCAATTTTATTTTTTGTTGTCATGGGAGGTCAAAGTAAAGTTACATTCAAGTTTGTGGGGTCGCCACCCTTGTCCTGCGGCCGTCATTTTGGAAAAGGGGTGCAAATGGTTTTTATTATTTACATATTAATATAAAGAACTGTTAATCACACACAGATATCAATTGTTGAAATTTATCAACCCCTTAGGAGTAAAAACCTTAGTTTACAGTGTGGTCGAGCGGGTTGGAATAAATTTATTTAAAATTCAGTGGTTTGTTTTTGAAAAAACGTTAAAACACATTGATTTTTATTTTTGGCTGTGGGGTTTTTATAGTTAAATCATGTATACATTTACTTTATTTTTTATATAGAAACACCCATTTTTTATTATGTTTTTGATTTCTGCATCGAATTCTTACTATTTTTCATGTACCATGTCTTATACCTAAAGCTAACAGGTATTGAGAAATTTAGCATTAATTTCATACAATATTTATAAAGAGGCGTAGGTTAAAAAAGAATATTTAAAATAAATAAGTTTTTTAATAAAAAATAGTTAGAATTCGATGTAAAATTTAAAAAGGTCATTGCTTATTCGAAGACTATCCTGTATACATGATTTTACTATAAAAACACCGCAGCCAAAAACAAAAATCGACGTTCAAACGTTTTCTCAAAAACAAACCACTGAATTTTAAATTAAATTATTCCAACCGCTCGACCACACTGTAAAGGCGCGCTTGTGGCAGCTCCGGTTGTCTCGGCAAGCGTCGATCTCCGGAGTTAAGCAGTGAAGTGCGCGCCCATAACTTGGATGGGTGACCGGCGGGTTTTGGGCAACGGCACGCGGTGTTCTGCTCGGGGGTGACGAACGGACCGAGCAACAACCATTAAAATTATGGAATGAATGGTGTGTGAATGGGAAGGAGTAGGGGTCAAGGTACAATAAGCCTTCAGGCTGCAGTGCACCACCTAGGGGGGCGGTAGTCGGGCCTGGGTGAGATGACCCCGAAAGGGCGAAAAAAAAACAAAAACACTGTAAATAAGGTGTTTAATATTGATGGGTTGACTTTCAGAAAATGAAATGCTCTGTTGTCATTTTTTTAATGAATAGAAAAAAATGTTTACAGGTTAAAAAAATGTTTCACGAGTGGCCCTAATTTTCGTTAATAACTTTTTATTTTTAGTTTAATGAAAAAATTACTTTCTTAAAATTAAAAATAATTTAATTTAAAACAAATAAAACAAAACAAAATAATAAAAACCATTTGCACCCCATAATTAACGCCCTGTATCTCAGAAACGAAGAAATTCTGGATATATGTTTATAAGAACTTTTCTTTATAAGATGACATAGGAAATCACCCTTTAAAGTTTGGCACCGTAGTTAGGAAATAGCCTGTATCTTAATTTTGAAAAAGTAATTTTTAGGCCATCCTGTACATTGTCACAAAAATATTTGTAAGTTGGACTTTTCAATTAAGTAGGACTTTTTATAAAGAGGCATTTTTTTTCCTAAAGTTACTAATTACAAAGCTTTTTATTTGGCAAGAAGTTTCGAAGACACGCTGTATATTATTTTAAGATTCACACATCCCTTTTTTAGTAAAAAAAAAAATTATCTTTTTTCACTTAAGGCTGCTCTTAATTGTAATTTAATTATGCGTGGCTAAACAACGTATGTATAAAAATTGCAAAAAAGGACAAAAAATAATAATACAAATAAAAAACAAAAGATAATTTTTATCTTAATGCGCAGGACAAAAGTGGCGACCCCACAAACTTAAATTTACCATTATTTTGACTCCCTCTTGCCAAATTGCACGCTAAGGCAATAAAAAAATGGAACATTTTAATGGACTATAGAGACCGACAAATTACTTGTTTCTTATTCTTATGGCTGTTGCAAATAAGGGTTTATACATGCCAATTCTTTTTAAAATTTTTTAGTTTTGTTTTGTTGACACTGTAACCACTTTTAGTTTTCCTTTACTCTTTCGCTTTTCTGTAACAATTCCGTAAGTACCTTTTTAAACTTGTTCTAAAACAAAGGCTTTTATACATTTTTTGTTTAAGTTTCTGAGTGACTGTAAATTTTTTTAACTTGTTGGCTTATACGTTTTGCATAAGTGAAAGCACTGTCGGAAAAATTGTTTATAAAACATGTGAAGCAAAATGAAACCCATTACAACTTACAGAAATGCCTAATCAACAGAGCAAATGTGGAAAGAAAATAAAAAAGCAAATTGCCATCGTTGGGATTTTTCAAATTTAATAGTAGTGATTAACAGAAAACAATTTTTACTTTTTAGGCTCCACCAAACAGCGGTTCACTATCTTTTCATACAGCGTTCATTTAGCGTTGTGCTATTAAGCGTTGTATCAGTGAACTTTAAATTTATTATTAATAATGTCAAACCCCAGGACAAATTGCAAAGTAAACAATTACAGATAGCTTGTAAGGAATTTTTACCGGAAACCAATAAGTATTGTTTTGACTTTATTTAATGTAATAGTAGATGATAAAGCAATTCCTTCATCGGTAAATCTTATGTGGCCATACCCGGAACATTAAACAGCCAATAATGAAGATAATCGAATTTTTAATTATAGACTTAGTAGCGACAGATAGCAAAAATTTTTTTTTCTGTTTGACACTCCACGAAGGCTTTATGCCTAAGTACCAGAGTACCGTCGGTGTCGGGTTATTAGATGTTTAACCCCTTTTCCACGCTGTTCCGTCAACGTTATACAATCATGCAATTTTTGCATTTCACACCAAAGGCTATATTTTCTTATTTTTATTATTTTCTTAATTTAAAAAAAAAAACAATAGTTATAGTTAAGTGTGTCTCTTAACTTTTATAAGCCAAGTATTGTTTAGGTATAAAAGAATCTAGTTTTTCGAAGGTAACCATAGATATACTGTCAATAGATAACCTTAGAGTTTTGACAAAGAACGCCTTAATTATTATAACTTAATTTTGTTTTTGTCATAATTTTTTTAAAAATCTTTATTATCCTGAAAAATTTTAATTTTTTCGCAAAGAAAATTTTGACAACAAGCAGGTAATGATGAAATTTTATGGAATTTTTGACACGAGACCCAAAAGTCCGTTTTTATCTTACAGGTCTATTCCACACCAAATAACTACTCTTTTTTAATATATGCAACATTTTATTTGTTTGGTACCCTAAAGGTAAAAATAAAAAAAAATAAGTGGATTTATAAAGTGTGTATACCCAAGAATATTTATTTTATTTCTTTAATATACGAGGCGTAAAAATAAATAATATTATTGTGTAATAGTTAAAATAATCCTAAACCAATTTCCCTTTTACTTGAAGACCAAAAAAAAGAGCGTTTAATAGGATTGTAAACTAAGAAAAAAAACTTTAGCTACTTTCCTACCCTTAATGACTTGCAAGTCATTCGCGGGAACCACATTTTGTTACACGGGGTCCCTATTTTATGCGGGTCCAGTAGCCAGCTATGCATAATGGATAATTCGGCCCCGTATAGTTGCCCATCTTGAGGCTAAATTCTAGGTAAATGGTATAAGATATTTAATATATACTCAACCAGTCAAATGGTAAATGGCTTTGTTTATTAGTACTTGTTTAACTTTGCCCATATAATGAAAATTGTTAAAGGAGTAATTCAACCAGTTTAATTTAAAAGGTATGGATCCCTCGAGGACTAAATTACGGGTTTATTCATAATTCATATCTATTCAGTTTCCTCTGAGTTGTTAGAAACTATTTGAAAATTAAATGGTAATACAATGCCTTATTTCTGCTTTGTTTATTACACACTTTGGCTATTAACAATTAATTATCACAAACATGGCATCTTTAAGTTTGAAAACCGCACTACGTTTCTCATTGGATTTTTATATTGGTAGGGTAAACTGAAATATTTAATCAAATAATTATTTACAAATAAAAATAAAATAGGTATTTATAATTTAAGGAAAAAAGTTGTGGATTTTAGCTCGAGGTTGTGTTGTCTCCCGAAGTGACAATTTCACCATCGGAGTCGCAGCTATCGCTTACAACGATTTGTTGCTCTAATCCAAGCGACAACCCATAATTAATATATTTTTATTCAATTTTGAATACACAAAATTAAATTTACTTTATTACTCTAATATTATATTTACATGTCAACCAAAAAAAAAAAAATTATTAAAAATTTAATATAAACGTTAAACGTATTGTCAGTAATTTGCTCAACGCACGTTCAATCAACTAAGACCCTTTTTATAATCTTTTTAATCATCGCTTATTTTAAATTATAACGACCCAATTTAAAATTAAATAAAAATTTAAGGGAGTTAACAAAATTATAAAAAGCTTGAGTAACCCTCCGCTAATTACAATTTAGATAATTATGACTAATTAAAAAAATTATTTTCTACCTAAAAATTCAAATTAAATTAGTCTGGTTAATGAACTTACAGGCTAACGCATACGAAAAGGAAAAAAAAGAAAAGCATTAGTTTTTTAACAACACTTAAGTCCTAAAATGCTCTTCTATCTCACCTTAGCCTTTTATATTTGGCCACTTATCTTCCTGGATAAACTCATGATGGATCATGTCGCTTTTTTATTTACGAAAATGCTTCTTTAGAACAACAAAATGTCAAGGGCCAATTAAGAAAAACAAAAAAAAGGGAATGGTTAATATTTAATACCACATAGAGTCTTAATTATATTGTAGTATTAAGACGCCAAAAAAAAAAAATGTTTTTGTTTATTTCTTTTAACAGAGTAAATAAAAAATTTGACATGGTCAATTCTCCTTGTAACAAAAATATACAAGATGTTAAAAAATTATTAAAAAGTCTTAATATTTTAGCGACAAAATGTAAAAAGGGTCTACATTAAGAAGTTTAAAAAACTAAATAAAACACCTTGTCATTACCTTAGACTTAACCTTGAAGGAAAAATTAATAGATTTTTAAAAATATTTTCTGTTTTAAATTTAAATTTAGAAAATACCTAACGTAAATAAAAATTTAAATGTTTAGAGTAATACTACCAACTAATAAAGATTTATTGGGCCCTGAATGGGCCGAGACGAATTCACTCCCATTTGAAGCAGGTAGGTTTTCTGGACAACCGAATTCACTCCCGCCATGGGGTCGAGTTCACTCCGCGTTAATTATTAACAGAAACAGGGTTTTCTTTAAAAATTTAGACATGGTTGCCATATGTTCGTGTAAAAATAAATTTTGGAACTATAAAATTTGTCATCGCAATTTTTGATTTAAAACATGAAAGAGGGAAACCTAGAGGTCTAAATTAAACAGATACATCATTATAATATAATTCCTTCGTTAAATGTTATAATCTTATTTAAATACCATGTTTTTAAGTCGGATTACAAGTATCATTATGAATAATAGACCCTTTTTAATTAACAGGTAGGTAGTAAAATTAGCTATAACAGGTAGGTAGTAAAATTAGCTATAACAGGTAGGTAGTAAAATTAGCTATAACCTGTGGTGTAAAATAAATTTTAGTTTAGTTTACAAATATACTCTGGTAGTTTATCCTGTAAGCAATATGGAAGCTAAAATCATCAAAAGTGAAAGGGGCAAAGATCTCATCGTTGTCGATGGGTTTAAATTCTCATTTCACAAGTTGTTGGCAAAAGATACGTTAAGAAGATGGGCTTGTACATCCAGAAGACCCCCTTGTAAGGCATTTGTAAAAACCAGACTAGAGAATCTGGAGATCGTAGAAGCTTGTTTGGACCACAACCATGAGAAGACACCCGAAGAGCTTTTGAATAGGCAAAGTATAAGTAATGAAGTGAAACAATCTGCTATAAACGATATTTCTGCGAAACCAATGAAGTTAATTCGAGCAAAAGTAAGAGAATCACACAGCGATACTACATACTATTTATGACGTGGAACGAATCAGGAAGAATATGTATTCAACAAGATCTAAAATTTTACCAAAACTTCCGGTTAGTGTTTTTGAGTTTCACGATTTGTTAAGTACTTTAGATATAAAAACTAACAAGGGTGAAAGTTTTATGTTAAAAAACGATCCTCAAAATAATATTGTGATGTTTTCATGTACAACTAACTTATCTGCATTAGGACAACTTTTCAGTATTGTCCAAAATTTTTTTGCAGTTATTTACTGTTCACGGTTTCAAAAACGGTCAGTATGTTCCTCTTATTTTCTTTCTTCTCCCAAACAAACATTTCGAGTCATATAAATTAGCTTTTGAATATCTCAAAGAAGCATATCTTACATTAGTTGGTGAGAGTTATGTTCCAAAAGTTATAACTGCCGATTTTGAAACCGCTATACATAAAGCAATTTTATATGTTTTTTCTAACACTAAAATTAAAGGCTGCAAATTTCACTTATGTCAAGCATGGTACAGAAAAATACAACAGTTACACCTTTCAAGCGAATATAAATTGAAAGATGAAGCAGAAAATGAAATTACTAAATATCTAACTTATATATTTGGGTTACCGTTTCTAAAGCCAGAAGATGTAGGAGATTGTTTTGCCATTGACTTAGCTGAAGTTCAACCCAGTGATAACAGGGTACTTAAATTTTGTGACTATCTAGTTGAGAATTATAATAGAAGAAACATCTAGATTTCCACCACATATTTGGGCGGACAATTCATCTTCTTTAACGTTAACAACAAATGCCTGCGAATCTTTTCATTCTCGTTATAATTCATCATTTTACAGTCCCCACCCAAATATTCATCAATTTCTAAATGTTCTTTTGGATTTTCAACTAGATTCATATATTAAACTACGAAGTATTGATACAATAGTTAAAGTCTATGATAGTAAAGTGCTGCGAAAAAAACAATTCTTAGATAAATATTTAGCAAAATTAGAAAATAAGAGCATAAGTAATTTTGAGTTTGTAAAATGTATTTCCCATAGATGTAAGGTAGCTGTTTAAAAAATAATATTAATATAAATAAATGTAAATATATGAAATATGTTTCTTTCGTTATTTCCCAGTATTTTCCTCAAATCTGGCAATGCTGCTTAACAATTTGAACGAAGTTTTCGATTATTTAGGTAATAAAGGTAAACTGACCCGGGAGTGAATTCGTCCGTCACCTTTTTCGCCATCAGGTACTATTCCTTATTTTGGGAGGGAATTCGACCCTGCCCGCCCGATTTATTAACATACAGGGTGTTTCTTAAAGGTGCAAAATGTGCTATCACAAACTACAACATAATTATATTTTTTACTAAAAGTTAACAAAAAATAAAATACTTTAAAGATTACCATCTTAGTTATAATTATACAGGGTGTCTCCGAAAGGTGCGAAACCTACAAATTCCTTAGGTTAAAATATGAAGATCTAACCTAACTACTTTAGTCCACAAGTGGATGATTTCGAATATAAAGGATGCTAATAGGTTTGCTCCAGCAGGCTGTCAGAAATGTTTGCAACCGTTCGGATTCTGCGCACGTCAAATTTGTCGTTCCAGCAGTGCCATGTTTCTAACATTATATAATTGTTTGTTGTTCCAGCAGTAGTTTTAAGATGTTGGAAACATGTTGGAAACTGTTTGAAAAGTTTGCAAACTTTTTTCAAACATAACTGACAATTTTTAACATAACCTTTCATGTATTGACGTATAAGCAGTATGCACGCTTTGTTTATTTTTCGTTCCAGCAGAAAACTGTTGCCAACATTTCTGACTAATGTTTGTAACAATTTCTGCGTTTTACGATTATTGCTAACATGTTTTCAACATTCTGCTGGAACAAACCTAATAATTTATTCGGGTTTTAGTTTTGTATAAATAATTTTGTTAATAATTGGTGCATTGTCACAATTTTTAGTTTACTAGGGTTTTTAGGGTGCGAAATTAGAATCTGCTATCATTTTTTTTACTCCAGAGGGCGTTGGCGTCGCCTGCTGTATCTTGTATAAATTTAAAGCTAAATAATATTTTTAAGCCACTTCGTAAGTTTTGGATAAAACTTCTTATTCTGCAACATATTTTGAACAACAAGTTGTATTTGATAAAAGGTAATTTAAGCAGTCGTTTTTAAGCTATCTAGATTTAAAAAAATATTTCTTGTGTGTCCAGATCTAAGATTTACAGAGGTTTTTCAGAATAAAATGCTAATGTTTAAGTGTGCAAATCCTTAGGCAGATTTAAGAAAAGAAGTTTTAGTAAACTTATATCCCAAATAACTTAATTTTTGAAAAACAAAATGGTAGAAGCGTATGTTTTCAAATTTTTACCACCCTGTATTTCAAAAGTTTGGCTATTTAGTGGATAATTTAAACTTTTTTCTAAATTACTTTCTAAAATATAAGCATGCCATTCTCTCTGTATAGCTTAGATCTAGCCATACAGAAAAGGTTTTTTTTTTAATTCAGATAGATATCTAAAAAGCGGCTTCTTAAATTAACTTTGACAGTATGTTAAAAAACAAGATTTTTAAAGTTACAAACAGAGTGACTAAAAAAAGTAATTTTCAGTTTAATTTGGGCAAGATACCGTAGATGGCGCCCTTTATGACTTACAATAATATACATAGCAAATGGTATTTTTTTCTTTAAGATGCATTGTTTAATTTTATACATTAAAGCTTGGTCTTTGGTCCTTAGCTTTGGGACAGTCTATATAATAGTTTAATAGGTTTTTAATTATATTATTAATTAGTTTTTTTTAATATTTTTTCTTAACTGTATTAATAGTTTATTATTTTATACAATTTATGCAGATACATAATATATTGGTACAAATTGAATTCATCCCAAAAAAAAAGCAAATTACGGAATTTTAAAACCTAAACTTTTGCCAAAATAGTTATGTAAAAATTGAGTATACATTAACCATGAAATACAGCTTAAGAGAGAAACTATTTATCTAAGTGTATAAACTCAGCAACAAAATAATTAAAGTTAAAAAAAATCTTTAAAACACGCTTTTAATAGAAATTGGACTTTAAAGTTTAAAATAATTTTTAAAATAATCCTTAAATAATACTAATAAACGAAAAATACTGGTAATCTTGTAAAAAAGCGTGGGCGCTTTGTGCCATATTTTTCGTATATTGAGCGCCCGACGCTTGCCTATTATTAATATTCAAGGATTATTTTAAAAATTGTTCTTAACCTTTAAGTTCAATTTTCTTTAAAGGTATGTTTTCTAGTTTATTTTTAAACTATAATTATTTTTTGCTTTTAGTTTGATATGTTATGAAAGCGTGTTTTTAGTTTCTTTAAACTACATGTTCTCTTTCTTCTACAGTTCCGTACGCAATCCTAGTTAGTAGACTACACCAAAAACCACTGCCATGCACGTAATTATTCTATTCAATTGCAGATGGCGCTGTATAGGGCGCCTGCCAGTTTATAGAGACCCGTAATGTCAAACAAAAAATTTATAGTAAACGTGTTTTAAAAAATACCGTCATTTGCCGATCCAAATTAGGTACAAATAGAGATTTTGAATTATAAAATTAGTAGTTTACTGGTGACTCACAGACCCAAAAAAGTTACATACATATTTACAAGTACAGCATTAAATGGGGTTTTTGCTGAATTTTTTCCAATCCTTCCAACATCAAAAACCTCAAGATGCAGTAAACCATTTAACAATAAAAAGCAAAAACAAAAAGCCTCTTAAAGGTTCTACGGAAAGAGGCCAACAAACCTTACCATCAAATGATGCATCCAGCCCTTTGTGTCTATATCTGCGCCTCTGGTCCTTGACCATCCTTGACTAGGGTCTTGCTTCTAGTTACCGGCTGGAATCCTTCTAGGTGCTAGATATTTTAGTGTTAAAACTGTAGATGTATTATGTAAAAATATGTAAAACAATAAATAGGTTTTGAAATTAAAAATATTTACAAGTGAAGCTAATAAAGGCGTAATTAAAACCGAAAGTTTAAAAAAAGGAAGTCGGTAAACTTAAAAATGGGTCACGCCAGCTTTACACTCGGTCTTTCCAATAAAATTAAATACAAATATTTGTTGCTGCTTACAAAATCGTTTATCCTGCCGTATAGAGTCAGCAAAAAATATTAAACGGGTGTCGGGAAAGATTGGAGATCGGTTTGATAATAAACTGGTCATGCTAGCTTTACACCCGATTTTTCCAGGTAAAATCCAATCTGAAAATGTATTGCTGCTAATAATCATTTAATTGAGTGTATAGAGGTAGCAATAAAATAGGGTAACCATAGGATTAAAATATTCATTAGGCTATGACGAACCACCCATCTTTTCCGACTTGGTTTCTCTTTTGTGGCACCTATTCAAACTTCCAACGCGTTTTTCTCAAAACAAAAAATATCTTACGGTATTTTAATATTTGAGTAAACTACATACCAGTTTTAAAAATATATAATGACTTTTTCGTAAAAAAAAATCATAAAAATCAATAAAAATTTAAGGATTTACAGGTATGGCCCCTTAATGTATTACACCTTCTTAGCGTATATCCATGCTAACTTAACGAAAAGCTGGAACTGTCACCCATTTCTCACCATCGGTTTGAGCAAAAAAACTCTTTTATTTGGCAACTAATTAGCAACTGAAATGAAAAAAGTTCTGATGATCTTTTTTCAATTTGAATTTCGAGAGTTGCTTTAAAAACTTTATGAAATAATTAAACTCTAATAATTTACCCCGAAAAACACAACACAACAAAAATCCTGTCACAAACAAAAGTAGCGTCAGAGTTAATTCCACTTCAATCTTAAAGTGCTATCGCATCTTACCTTTGCCTTTTTGTATTCGACTTTTTAACTTTCTCGGTAAGCTCATTTGTTGATGGATTTCGCCGGTGTGTAATTTAATAAAAGCATGAACGGCACGTTAACATCTACAGTTTAAACAAATCTTTTTTAAACTTGCTAAATAAAAGTATTTTATTTAAGGTTCACTTTTATTTTTCTAGAGTGTCAATATTCTTTAAATATTTAATAAAGTCCATTTTATATTAAAAAGTGAGGTTAAACAGAAGGCTTAATAATATAAAAACAAATTTTTAAATCCTCGGACGAACTTGACTATACCCATTTTTTTATTATTTAAAAAATATATAAAAAGCTATAAAAAAGATGTTATATAATATACAGAATGTGAATTATGAAAATTGGGTTTTATTTTGTTTAATAAAATGGACCCATGGTAAGTATATATTTTTAAAAAGCATAAAAAAATATTTTTTGACAAATATGCCATTAAAAAACAATACAAATTATTTTGGTTTATATTAAAAAAATATATAAAAAAATCTGACTTCTCCACTGCGTTCTACGAAAAAAGTTATGCTAAAATCCGTTCTTGCCTTATTGATAACTTATCAGTCAAACCTGAAAATGCGATATTTTAAAAATCGTCCCTAAGCTCAGAAACTAAAATGGCTATGACGCTTTTTATACAGTTTATTAGAAGTTTTTCAGAATAAAAAACCTAATTTTCTGCAAAAAGTGTAAATGAGTATGTTGTCGACATATCCAAATAATGCAATAAAATTATATTGGCTAACACTTACTTTAAATATTTATTGGACAAGCACCAAGAAAACGTTTAAATTAAAATTTAATTTAGAATACATTTTTAAAGTATTAAATTATTAGGGCTTCATATTGTAATTATATTAAAATTTAAAAAAATAAGTATACATTTTAATTGGGTTACTTAACCTTAAGTAAAAATAATTCGTAATAAGTCTTGGTTTTAAATCATTAAAATTATAAACAAATAATAATACCAGCAATCGTTTTAAAAAAATGTGCTCCAGAACTTGCACCAATCTTAACTCGGCTCTTTCGAATTTCTTACGACACAGGTATATTTCCGGAGAGCTGGAAGGCTGCACGTGTTCAACCTATTCCCAAGAAAGGATCTAAATCGCTTCCATCTAACTATAGACCAATTTCAATTCTCTCAGTTCTTTGTAAAGTAATGGAAAAATTAATTAATTCACAAATTCTTAAGTACTTAGAAAAACACAAAATTTTGCACGACAGGCAGTATGGATTTCGCCACAAAAGATCTACAGCAGATCTTCTTTCCTTCGTATCACACTGTTGGAATGAGTCTCTTGAGTTTCTAGGTGAGTCCCAGATCGTTGCTCTTGATATATCCAAAGCTTTTGACCAGGTCTGGCATGCCGCACTTCTTAATAAACTTCCCTCCTATGGTCTTTCAACTAAACTCTGTACTTGGCTCTCTAGTTATCTATCTGATCGACGTATATCAGTTATTGTGGACGGCCATTCTTCAAGCTTTCACCAAGTAAATGCTGGAGTCCCTCAGGGCTCAGTTCTGGCACCAACATTGTTTCTTCTTCACATCAACGACCTTCTCTCGTCCACAACTAATTCCATTCATAGTTTCGCCGACGATAGTACCCTTCACTCCAGCTTTCAGGTCCCTAAACCCATCACTAAACCTGACTTGGAAAATAAACGCAGAGCGATGCAGATATCTCTTTCGCAGGATCTTAATTTAATATTGGATTGGGGCGCCAAAAATCTCGTCCATTTTAATGCATCCAAAACACAGTCATGTTCCTTGTCGCGAAAAGAGTCATCAAATACTCATCCTCTACTTATGAGCGGCCAAGTTCTACAGAGCAAAGACACCTTCAATCTCGTGGGCGTCACATTTGAAAGTAACCTTAACTGGCATAAACACATTGTATCTATAGCCACGGCAGCTTCAAAAAAGCTTGGATTTCTCTTTCGAGCTAAAAGTATTTTTCCGCTTCTAATTTATACACTTTATATGTGTCCCAAATCCGACCTCCCTTGGAATATTGTTCTCATATCTGGGGTATGGCGTCCCCAACAACCCTGAGCATTCTTGATTCTATTCAAAGAAGAGCTATTCGTCTCATTAATGATCCTTCACTTACAGAAAGGCTTCCCTCTCTTGCCCATCGTCGGGCTGTGGGCGATTTATCGCTTTTTATAGGTACTTCCATGGCTTCTGCTCTGAAGAATTGACCAGTATAGTTCCTCCACTCACGGTTCCCAACAGAGAAACTCGTGGTTCCGCGCGTATGCATCCCTATACGGTCCAACTGGACAGGCCCCGAACTTCTCACTTTGTTCGTTCTTTTATCCCTAGAGTTTCTAGATTATGGAACCTGCTGCCCGCGGAGGTTTTCCTTCCCCCAAATCTTCAAGTATTTAAGTCCCGTGTCAACAAACTCCCTCTTACCTCGCTTAAGACACCCACGGTACGTTAGTATTTAGGCTTTTAGCCTTCGTGGTTTGTCCAAAGATAAAAAAACAAAAAAAAAAAAAAATAAAAAATTAAACAATTTTATACTTAAACAATAACAAGGTCAACCGTGTTCAACTGTAAAAACAAATACCCACAAATTTCATATTTAAACACAACTCAATTTTAAAATGGGGATAGTAGAAGGCAGTAGAATCCTGACTTTAAAAATACGGAGGATAAGCTGGTGGAAGTGAAGTCAAGTAAAAAGGTAAAGTTCTGGTTAAGACTGTACGGGCTACCCCCAGTGGGGGGTATACCCGTACTAAATTTAGTTAGGTAAATAGTTCCTGTAGTCTAATAATGAAATAAAAAAATTGTTTATGGCCCACCGGTCTTATGGTCCCGGAAGAAAGTTCGATATAGTATATTTGTCCAAGTGACGTAAAGTGGGCCCTATGTACCCAAAATATACGACACAATATCTTGTAAGTTTTTATTTATAACTTTAATTACTAATAAAAGGTTAAATTATTTTAGGTCTTTTATTTAATATAGGTATTTGTGTATGTTTTAATGTTTCACTACAAATAAATGAGAAGTATTTAATTTTATTTAAAAATAATATTTATTATTTATCCTATTTAATTATTTAAAAGAGTTTTAAAAAAGTAAATACTTTTAAAAGACAAATTGTAAAAATAATTTACAACAAAGTAAAGTTTAAATGTAATAATGTACTAACAAAGTGCGTAAACATCTATAGAACAAAAAATACGAGAGCTAAAAAATTTTTTGGGGTAAAATAATAACAAATATACGATAAAAAAATTATATACATTTTAGCAAGTACATTTATTTGCCATATTTAAAATCTTTAACCGTTGTTTCATTTTGCTTATATTTATAAAATTATGAAATACGCATTTAAACTAGGCAAACAAATATTATTACGACATATACTTTGGTAAATATTAGGCCAGAAAAATTGACCTATATGTTATTAACAAACTAACGGAATATATGACTTTAAATTAACCAAAAATGTTAAAATATGCAGTTTCTGCATATAAATTTGCAATATTTTTTGTTTGAAATTATAGTTAAATAGAGAAAAGAAGCACACTAAAGTCTAAAGGAAATGTTGACTCGTAATTTAAAATAAAATGTAAAAAAATGGTAAACATTTTTTACCCTAAAATTGTATTAAGGGCGTTTAAATTTTATGTTAGTTTATTGAAGAAAATGATTTTCTACTTAATTTTAATTTTAGAAAATGTTTAATCCACATAGACGTTTTTGCCACCTTAAATATTTTAAAACCAAATTATAACATAAAAAATTATACAATAACTACACTGAAATTTCTCGACAGATCAAAATAAAAGAATCTAGGCATTACAAATTGATAATAAAACAGTTTGCACAAAATTCCTATTCTAGTATTGTAGGTTAATGTTTAATCTACCGCCAGGAAAAACATAAATAGAAACACAATCAGGTGTCCAAAGATATTTTTAAAGAGTTGCCTGTAAAGGCAGTTATAATTATCTGTTATTTGCTTTTGCTTGATTTTGTTTCCTTATAATTTTTATAGGATTAATATTAAATTCCTGGATGTTTTCATGATTAGGTATTATTATTTTTTAATAACGCCGATCATAGGAGTTTATATGCACTGTGCATAAATTCCGCTCCTTATTTAATAAATAATTACCTTAATTAGCAATTTGGAAAATTAGAATATTAAAATATACAATAATTGTTAGTTGGGATATTTACTTGTCGGCAAAAAATTATAAACAAATAACATTTTGAATTTTCATAGCCTTAAAAAGTACTAAAACCCTAAAAACACAAGCCAGTAAAACATAGAGAATCGCCTTTAATATGTATTTTTTATTTTTTTTGGCTAAATGTTTTTAGCCCCACAACTAGTCACAAAGTTAAATTTTCTAACTAAATGTATTTATCAACTGTTAAAATCAACATTAAAAAACACCTTAAATTTAAGCAGGAAAATTATTCAGACCAAAAAGAGTTTTTAAGTGGATTTTGTTAATTTTAAATATCTTGATGAGATTTTGGTTAGGACTTTAATAAAAAGTTTTAATGGGATAATTTAATTGGCACCGTATGGTCTGTTAAAAAACAGCCAAAGTTAAAAATTTAAACGAATTAAAAGCTATGAGATTACTTTTTAAGTTAAATTTGTATTTAAATTATCTTAATGTAATTTTTTACATTGTTTTAAACTAACTTAACTATTTTTAACAGGGTGTTTTTTGATTGCCATAAGAAAATTAAAGAGCACTTTCGAAGCCAATTTTATATAAAAAAGTTCATACAAATATGGGTCCTTTGTTTGTTGTTTTTTTTGTTTTTAAGATACAGGATGTTAAATTTTTTAAAAAACCTAAAGATTTAAAAGCACTTTTTTAGTAAAATTTGTTAGACTAGATATAAACGTTATTTAAATAATTATTTGCTGTTGTTGTAACATATTAGGTAATAAAAAGATATAACACTGAATTAACAACAAAAAAATAAGGCCTTTTATTTCTTGTATGGTCAGGAATACGCAATTAAGCGAATTCTTTCTAAAGAACTAAGCAAGCTACGTAAATAAATAAAATATGTAAAAGTGCAAGCGTCGGAGGCGTTTATTTGTTTGTCAATAATATTGGCTAAGATGCGTCGAACGCCGCGGTGGTTCTAAAAATAATTTCTTTAAATTCTTACATATTTTTTAAACCATCTTAAAAATCATAGGGCATTTTTTTTATAAAACTGCTGCCACTGACTTAAAATTTTTCATAAGGGCAATTTTAAAAAGGCGAGAAAATACAAAGTTTTTTCTTTACCCTTTGCTCGCTTTTAAAAGAATGATGTCTTACAAGTAGTAAGAAGCGTGAAAGAAACAATTTTTATTTAAAAGAAAATTGTTTTTAAATATAAAATTTAAGATAATATTTTAAATTTTATTTTATTAACACTTTTTAATTATTATTACAATAAAAAAATATAAATTTTACTATAAAATAATAACTTTATTTAAAAAATATATAAAGACACCAATGTCATTTATTTTTTATATGGTGCCAATGTCAAGTTTTTTATTTAATTTCCAAAGAACTGATGCTTATAGAATATATAAAACCTTTAAATATATAACTCAAATGCGCAAAATTTAAGGTTTATTTACATACATATAACAAAAACATATATAGGTTGAGCTAAATAACATAGTTCAAAGGCAATGTGAGCAAAAAAGACAATCCAATAAAATACCGGCATGTAAACATGCGTGACTAATACTGCTTGTTTTGTTATTCTATTACTCGCCGATGTACCAAAACTGCTTGCTGAAGCAGTATTGACTTAGCCATATAGGTTAAATAAAGATTTTTTTAGTATCCTAAATATATTAAAAATTTGTCACTGATCAAACGATTTCAATTTGACAGGGTCTAAACCCAAAAAATAAGATTCCTTACACTGTATAAATACTTATAATTTACATTAAAAAATTCAATAAATTGTAGAATATTCTCTACTATGTTTAAAACGGTTAATTTTTTTTTTTGGCCGTTAATATAAAAGTACTAAAATATAATTTGCATGCATGTATTTACAGTGACCGCCAAAGAGGTGAACAAAGTAGACACTTTTTTCTTTCTGAAATAATTATCCTTTTTTTATTTACTACTGCTTATCCACTAACCCAAAAATTAATATTTACATGAGGCTTATAGGCACTGGAAAAATAAATTATAAAAATCAAATTAAAACAGCAAAAAATTAGGTAAGTTGGCATGATATATTTACCTAAAAAAGGTGTCGTGTTGTGTTGATGTGCAAAATTTGAACTTAAAGTAAAAATATTTTTTTTTTTTGGTTTGTTAACTAAGGGTGTCCCACCGGAAACTGCTGCGATCGATTCCATGAAGAGTAGGCTTTGAAATTTTTAAAAATTATTAACATAATTTGACGTTATAAAGTCAGTGGGGGACATACAACTAAAATATTTTGACAGCTCTACCACTTACGTTTATACCGGACGTTAATGTTTACTTTCTTATCTTAAATAGAACATTCTATACAGACTGTCCACGGATAGGGCAAATGGCCCAAAAATTTAATTAAAAAAATCTTTATAAAAAATCACTCTTATAAGGAAAATATGATTTACGAAGAGAAAATGTTGATTTTTATACAGGGTTCGCAAAAACTAAAAAAATCAAAATTTAAGAGTAAACTAATTTTTTTATTTTTAAGCAAAATGTCATTGGAAAAATTAATTTAATATACAGGGTGGCGCACCTCAAACGCCTCGGTCTCTAATACAAAAACGGTAATATTTTTTCTTTAATATTTTTTACAGGAATATATGGGTATATTAGGAGCATAATTTAAAATTATAAGAAATTATACAGGGTGGTCAAAAAAAAGATCCATATCAAACCAATGTTTTTTTAAATAGTATATTTATTTATTTTTAAATTGTGGACATAAAAATAAGGAAATAAATTATAAAAATCATAACAAAAACTAAATTTTAATATATCCTATCTTACTTAAGTTTGACTCTGTATAATATGTCATATTGCTAAAAAATAAACTATGTCAACACCTACACTTAATTTTTTGCCAAAAATTATACAGGGTGTCCAGAATTTAAAATGAATTATTGGCTACTTTGAAGTGCAAATTAATCGCTTCTTTTAAAAGGAACACCCTCCAAAATAGGGTACCTTTTTTTAGTCATTTCTGTGATAAAAACGTAACGTTTTAAAAATATTTAGGATTTTTAAATAATTTATTTAATGGGGTAACTTCTTAACTTTAAATGGAACATCCTGTATATTTTTAAGAATCTTAAAATTCAATTTTTTCTTTTTAAAAAAATGTCCCGTAAGCCATGGATATTTTAAAAAACAATGGATTTCGTAACCCTCATATATTTGACCTCACGGCGATAAAGAATATTATTTAACAGTGATACCTTGCTACATAACCGTCCAAAAAAATACGACAACAAAGCAAGTATAGCTTTCAAAGGTCAATAATTTAATATTTTTTAAACAACCATTGCTAATATTACATTTTGTTAAAAAGAAAGGATTCTATTTTAGGATTTTTAAAAATATACAGGGTGTTCTATTAAAATAAAAAAGTTACCCCACATCAAAAAATTACGTTTTGTTTTGTTTTTTTAATAAATTATTCAAAAATTTCAAATATTTTAAAAATGTTACATTTTAAACATAGGAGTTACAGAAGAAACTTACCTTATTTTTATTCCTAACATCCAAAAATAGAATAATATACAGGGTGTTCCATTTAAAATAAGCGAAAAATTTGCACTTTAAATAATAATAATTATTGAATTCTGGAGTTTATTTTCTAACAATATACCTAAGTAAGGTAGGATATATTAATATTTTGTTTTTGTCAAAATTTTAAAAAAATCCTAAATATCTTAAAAACCTTTAATTTTTGGTATAGAGATCGCAAATAAAACTTACTTTATTTTTATGTCCACAATCCAAAAATGAACTAATGTACAAGTGTTCTATTTAAACATAAGTTTGTTATAGATATTTTTTTGAAGCACCGTGTATATTTCATTTTTTTTAATTTTGATCCCAATATACCCACATATCCCTGTAAAAAATATTTTAATAAAATAATACCTTTTTTTATTAGAGACCAAGGCGTTTGTGGTGCGCCACCCTGACTAGTGTGTAATCGATAAGAATAATAAAACAAGTCTTTATTGAACTCCATAATTTGGCGAAAACGCTTTGATCAAATTCGTTTTTCAGCTAAAAAGTTGTAGGAACTAATATATAACTTTAAAATCAGTTTTATAAAACTCGAATCTTCCCTTAATGTTACGATTATCAACCCTGTAACATTAAGAAAGCCATTTTAAATACTATTTTAAGTAAATTGTCTAAATGATATTTTGCCCCAAAATAAAAAATAAAGGTAGTTTAATCTCGAAGAAAAAATATGTTTTTAAAGTTTTTGCGTACCCTGTATACAAAATTAACATTTTCTCTTGGAAAATTATATATTTTTATAAAGCAAAAATTTTTATGTAGCTAACTTTTTTCAATTTTTTTTTATTCATTTGTCCTTTTTTTATCTTTGGACAATCCACGAAGGCTAAAAGCCTACTATACTAACGTACCGTGAGTGTCCTTTTGCAAACACCATCCATAGACAGTCTTCAGTAATATTGTTTATTGCTTAGATTCTGCGTTAAATTTAAATCATAATTTATAAATAATGTTTTATACCTATACCATTTTTAACCTATTTTAAATTTTTATGTCAAAAATGACGTTTGGGGTTGAGATTCTCGTAGAGAAAGAACTTTTAAGTAGACTGTATTAACATTTTCACAATTAATAAATACAAAGTGGTTAAAAATAATCGTTAATATTTTTAATGACAAAAACCCTAAAAGTATTTTTTTTAAATGGCAATCGTCATCGGTTTTTACTCTATTCTATTAAGCATCAAAAATAGGATCAAGTTTGTTAGTAGGACAGCTTGTTAACCCTTCCAATAACGCTAGGCTTGTTAGGCTAAAACTGTGTATAGTGATGAGTTATAGCATGCTAAGTACGACAACATCACCTGGCAAGGATCAGTCCTGCACATCATTATCCGGTATATTTTTAAAAGTTAGTGCTGTAAACTTAAAATTCTTTTAGGATTTAGTTTATTCATAGTAAGGTTTGAAAAAAGTTGACAGGCGGTTTCGAGGACCACAAGTACCCGCCAGGCGAACTAAAAGGTGTGGTATACAGTGCATATCTTGAATGCCCTCCTCCCGCCTTTTATTTTTTTACGGATCAATTTAAAAAAGTTATATTTTGGGATATGAAATTGATGCATAAATACTATATTTTAGAGTTAAATTGACAGATAAAAATTTTAAGATGGTGGCTAGAAAATATTTTCAAAACTAATAGAGTTATATGTACCTATAGTCTAAGTCAAATAAACTTTATTGTTAAAAAGAAATGACACATAACTTTTTGAAATTTTAGGTTATCCTATATCGTCAATATGTTAAAAATAACTTCTTTTCTTTCTTTATTTCTCTGCTAATTATCGGGTGTCCTAGCTTTGGTCATTCGCATCTTTCACGAGCGCTCGCATCCTATGATAAATCTGATGCGATAGATCCTAAGAGATGCAAATGATCAAGATTAGTGCCGCAGGGCGTGCTTTTCTGGTGGTCATTACCAAAAATCACTGCGGTTAAAAACAGAAAGTTTACATTTTAATTTTGCACAAAATATTTTTCAGATTAAAGAAAGAGAATATATGTTTTGTATTAGTTCAGCGGATTCATTGAATTCATGTTATTTGTTTGCGTACACGCCAATTTTATTGTTTTTTATAAAATAAAATAAAGAAAAAAAAACAAAAAATTTGAAATAAGTTACTAGAAAAACGAAATAAAAAATAGATAAATAAATAAAAATGAGGTGTACCCAAACAAATAAAACTATTTAAAGAAAAAAATTACGAAGTCTTTTATTCAATATTTAAAAGAAATACAAATAAAGGTTAAAAATAGCTTAGAAAGACTACCTGTTTTAAGCCCCTATTTTAAATCGGTTTATATTTGTTTAAACTCTTTTACTTTGTTTATGGCACATTTTATTTCAATTATTGTAGTAAATAATAATTTATTATACGAGATTTTCTTGTCTCTCATATTAAAGTGGTATTAAAAGACAAAATCTAGACAATTTTGTTTTATTATTTTCGTATTCTTTAATTGAATTTGAGAATCCCTTAACAGAGAAAAGCCTTATTTCCAATTTGGGGAGTCAGTTTAAGTAATCAAAAAATTAAATTATTTTAAAATTTAGTCCATAAGTAAAAGATTACAAAATAATTACAAACATAAGTAAAAAAAAAATACAAAATGTGTTTATATATTTAAATTAGGGGTTCTGTAAATTTATTTAAAAAAAAGTATTATTAATATTTTAAATAGGGTGTTTTTAGTTTCTATTTTTTTTTAATTATATAGAATACTGTGTTTAAACTTGTTTTACATTACAAAAATGCAACAAGTGAATATTGGATATAAGGTAACTATAGTTTTAATACAGTAATTTCTATTTTATAACTGATAATTTATGTCCTGTAGAAAGTACAATAAACATAAACCACATATTTACCGTTACTTACTAAAGCTTAATAGTTCTTTACACGCTCTTGTTAAACGTCATAGGTATTGTTTATTAACCAATTTATTTCAAATAAATGATACGATTTTTAAGCTTTAAAAATATTAATAACTAACTTTGTTCTTGTCTGGTTGGTTGGTTTTTTAAAAGGGGCCGAGATAACCCAAACTGCAACAGCTCAGCTAGTTTTCCACCTTGATTTTACGTCTCAATGATGTCAGCCAGACGCGACCTACAGCTTAACGTGGGTTCCAAACCACCATCCTATTTACGACAACTTACAAGGTCTCCATCCAGGCCGGGACGTGTGCACCCCTCACCTGGCTAGGGTCCGTCTAAATTTGCGTAGGGCACTGTAAAGTGTGTTCCGGCACCTTGGTCCTTGCAGGACCTTAACGTCAATTAAAAAAAAATAAAATTAAGTTTTTCACAAAAAGCCAGGTTGTTTCCTTAAAATTTTACGTGCACACAGGCACAACCGACGTATTTTTTTTTTTTGTAAAATATTACAGAAACCAAATATGGTGTACCAAAATTGGTATTGTATATTAAAAATTCATTTGTTTAATAAATCCATATTTTAAATTTTCTTATTTTGTTTCTTTAATCTTTGGACAATCCACGAAGTCTAAAAGCCTAAATACTAATGTGCTGTAGGTGCTTAAGGTGAGGTATGAGGGAGTTTGTTGACACGGGACTAAAATATTTTAAGATTTGGAAAAAGAAAAGCCCTCCGCGGGCAGCAGGTCTTACATTCCAGAAACTCCAGGAATAAAAGAAAGAATAAATTGGGGTATTCGGGGCCTGTACAAATGAACCGTATGGGGATGCATACGTGCAACACTACGAATTTCTCTGTTGAGAACCGTGAGAAAAGGAATTATACTGGACAATTATTCATAGCAAAAGCCTTAAAAAAAACATAAATTCCCCACAGCCCGACTATGGGCGAAAAAAGGGAACCTTTTTGTAAATGAAGGATCGTCAATAAGGCAAACAGTCCTTCTTTGGATGAAACCAAGAATGCAGAACAGTATTTCAAAGGGAGTCGGATTTTGGAGACATACAAAGTGCATGAATTAGAACGGAAAATATACTTTTTGGCTTAAAGGAGAAATCCAAGCTTTTTGAAGTCGGCGTGGCTACAAATACAATGCGTTTATGCCAGTTTAGGTCATTACTAAATGTGACGCACACAAGATTAAAAGTGTTTTTGCTCTGCAAAACTTGGGTGCTTATAAGTTAAGGAAGAAATTTTTTTGCGACAAGGAACATGACTGTGTTTTGGATGCAATAAAATGAACAAGGTTTTTGGTGCCCCAATATCAAATTAAGGTCCTGTGAAAGAGATATCTGCTTCGCTTTGCGTTCGCTTTTCTAATCAGGTTTAGAGATTGGTTTAGGAACCTAAAAAAAAAAGAAGTAATGGGTACTATCGTCGGCTTAACTATAAATAAAACTAGTTGTGGACGAGAGAAGGTTGTTAATGTAAAGGAGAAACAATGTTGGTGCCAGTACTGAGCCCTGAGGCACTTTAGCATTTACTTGATGAAGACTAAAAGAGTAGCCATTCACAATAACTGATTTAATTCGATCAGAAAGGTAACTTAAAGGCCAAGAACAAAGTTTAGTTGAAAGACCATGGGAGAGAAGTTTATTAAGGAGCGCGTCATGCCAGAACTGGTAAAAAGCTTTGTATATATCAAAAGCAACGACCTGGGACTTAGCTAGAAACTTGTTGCAGCTGTGTGATACAAAGCAAAAAAGATCTTCGGTAGATCTTTTGTGGCGAAATCCATGTAATGAATTTGGAAATATTAACACATATTTTTTTAGGTAAATACCTCTATTTAAAGATGGTAAACACTATAGTAATTAGAAAATTGTATTTATATAGGGATTTTTTGTATAAACAAGGAAATTTTGTCTACTGTTTTGCGCATATACAGGCCATTTTTACAATGGTAGTTGTACTTTTTAAGTATACATATAAAAAGCTTTTTATGTCTTAAAACTAAAAGAATTAAAAATACAGACCTAACTTTTTTATCCTGTAAAACTCGTTTTTTTTAGAATATACGCTTAAAGATTGTGTTGGTAATTAAATAAAACAAATTAAATTTTATTTTGTATTAAAAACATGCATTAAAAGTAAAATATTTATTACTAACAGATTTTTGTAAAAGACTATACCATTTCAATTTTAACAAAATATAACCTTTGGCAATAAATATATTTTTTATTGTTTATATGTATGAAATGTAAAACTTTTTTCTTTTTTAATTTCTTTTGTATAATACAATATTTCTTACACCTCACACCCTGGGGGTTTAATTTGCCATAAAATAAAATAACCTTTTCTTTTTCTTATAGTCATATTCAAAAACAAGAACAGGATAATTAAATTTTTAATTTTTACTTTTATAACTTTACTTGAAAAGGTTAAAATAAAAAACTTACGAACTTTATATAATTACGGTATACGAAAATAAGAATTATAGTCATAATTTGTTTCAATGAAAAGTAAAAGTTTTGTACTTGGGGTAAACAAATTAAATTACTTAATTATTTTTTAGTTATTATCAAATCTGTAACAAAAATGTAATAACTTTATTTTACTAAAAATAAACCTTTTAAAACGTAGCTTAAAAGCAAGATAACATTTTTATTTTATTTAAATAGCCTTTAATATTAACACGGGTGAACAAGATAAAAAAGTGGTTTTAGCTAGGAATCGGACAAAGATTTTCTCACGTATGTTTTTCCACTGAACACGAATGTGAAGTGAAAACTAGGACTTAAACTACAAAAACCCAGTTTTTGGTGCTAAGTGGGCATTAGGTTTTTATTTAAATAGAAAGGATAGTTATGTAGTACCTTATTTTTAAGGCCATATATTGCTTTATCTAACGTCACTTTGTATTTTTTTAATTGCCCTATTAGACCGGTGCTGAAGCCTTTAAAAAAGTTAAAAGTGTAAAAAAATTATAGTAGAATGAAACTTACCAAAAAAGGTGGATATATAACAGAATTTACAGGAAAAATAAATTCCACTTGATCTGAGGTCAGGAAGGGTGGAGGATGAGGAAAGTTAAAGTGTAAAATACGGTTTTTCTAGATTTTCGGCCAAACTACAAGCTTAATGAAAAAAGTTAAATTGCAAAGTTGTGGGCAATGTAAAGATGTACAACTTTTGTATTTTGCTTTTTTACATAACCTTACAATTTATGTAAAAAATTTAAAAATATTAAGTTTTTGGTCTTTTATTTTTATCTTTTACAAAAATAGTTATTTACTTTACGAAATTTGGTAAAAACGTACCTTTATTTGTCCCGAACATACTGTTAGTTTTTACATTCTTTTGATTTAATATTAAAAAATTCCCCTTATTTTCAATCAAAAATTCACGTGTTAAAATATAGGCATTTTCCAAAAAATCGAATGTCGTTTTGTTCGTCAAAATCTCTCCTTCTAATGGTGTAAAAAACTATATCTTACAGTGGTAAATTTTCTCAAAAAATTTAAATCCGATTTTCTAAAATCATTATTAGATTAGGGTCAATAATTTCTGAATGAAATGGGATGAAACCTATTAAAAAGATTTAAAGAAAATAACAAAAATAAAAGAAAAAATAAATTACAGGCGATCTGGGGTAGAAAAGTGGAAGAGGGTGAGTTTTTAAGGGTAAAAAAGTTTTTGTCGATTTCCGGCAAAATAACCAGTCCTATGGAAATTCATTTCCAGAAAAAATTACCGGGGTAATGTACACTTTTTTCGCACCATCAAAAAATAGAGATTTCAACGAACACAAAGCTTACCGCTTTTTTAAAAAGTGCTGATACTTTGACACGTAAATTTTCGATTGAAAATAAGGGTACTTTTGCAATATGAAGTCAAAGAAATGAATAAAAATATTACTATATATATATTAAATTTTAAAACCACAAAACTACAGTATATTTAGGACAAATAAAGGTAAGTTTTCACCAAATTTATGACAACAAGGGGTCTCATTCTACTATATTTTTTTTAGTTTCAAAAATAATCTACCCTTGTCTACATGCGTCCCATAATTAGTTGTCCAGAATTTAGGCTAAATGTCAAATATCTTTAATTTTAAAAACGCTGAGCTAATTTTTAAAAATCAAGTGGCTTTATGTAAAAAATTAAAAAGACTTTAAAATTAGGTACCCCCTTTCCAATTTAAGAAAAAAATGCTAGTTTTCCCTTGACACCAAAAAATGTGGCCCATAGTTTTGACACGTGTTCGCCAAAAAAAAATCTGTCTCTGTCAGATACCCACCACAGACCACCTTTACTTTTTGTGGACCTGTTTAATTAAAATAAAAAAATTGACAAGTTTATTGAACTACTTTAACAATTAGTTTTTGTAAAAATTACCTAACAATTAGGTCAAATTTTTAGCACTTACGCGCTTATAAAAATGGCGTAGAAAGTCAATTATTGAGGAGATATTGCAAAAAGAATTTTTAGTTTTCATCCTAAAAGCAAAAAGGTTGTTGTGTTTAAACTAACGGGTATTGCCAAATAAAGAAATATTACAAATGGACACAGCAGATAAATACACTTTCTTATAAAATAACTTTTTTCGTCCCGACAGGGTATAATTTTTCTTTTGCCATTTTATTTAAAATTAATAAGTTTATTAAAAAAGTACATGAGTTAAAAAGGTTTTTAAATAAATTAGGTTATCCAAATTTATATTTTTCCAGGTCATTTCGTAAGTCTCACCAATTCCATTATCTTTTTTTAAATGTGCAAAAATATTAAGCAAGTGTATTATTATAATAAAAATATTTTCCCAAAAATTTTTTTAATTTAGCTTTTTCGTTTTCAAGATAAATAAAAAAAGTTTTTTTTTGTCATTTTTGTGCCGCGATATCTTATGTTATACATTTGACCTTATGATTTTAAAACAAACTAACCTCGTAAAATTATTTGCATTTGCTTAAAAGCACTCTGTATGTTACAATTATCCAAAGGAAATTCTTTGGGTATTTAAATTAAATGTTCTGGTAAATTTAAAATAAACAAATAAAAAAATAAATTTTAAATAAAAGACTTTACATTGTAGGTAAAATAAAACATGATTTTTGTGCCTAAAAAAATATAAAAAAATAAAATTTTGCTATTTTTGATACTTTTTAAAAGCATTTTATCACAACTTTAGAATAATTAAAAAGATAAAAAATTATATTATTATTAACGAATTATAAAAAACAATGTATACTAACATTACTTACGGCAAGATAGGTACTATTTAGTAAAAAAGGTAATTTATATAGCAAAAATAAAACTGTAATTAAAATAATATCAATCACAATATTTGTATTTTTTAATTGACACATGCATTAAATACCACGTTAATTACAGTGTAGAGCAATACTTTAATTACAAAAATACCTGATAACCATCTACGGCAATTACGTTGTCCATTATGGAAAATTAAATTACCTATTGGGGAGTACCCGCTTTAAATTATGTCCATGCAACGCAGTTATAGCTGTGATTTTTTTTTATTATTTATAATTTTTACATACTTTTTAAGTAATTTTTTAAAGAGACCCAGTGGTTTAAAGTTTAAGTATTAAACTAGTTTATAAGTTTTTTTCCTGTAAAAATAATGAATAACAACATAAAATATTTTTTTATTCATTTTGTTTTACCCGTTACTAAGCAAAAACATATATTGGAATAATTAAAACGTCATTAAAAAAATATTTTTATATAGATTGGCTATATTTAATTATTTAAAAAGTATAAAAAAGTTTAAAAATATGTGTTTTTTTACCTAAATAAAATACCGTAAAATGATGTTTTTTTGCACCATTTTGGTGCTATACTTAACAAATTTTCTGAACTAGTGCCAATTAAGTTACCACTAAAATATGTTTATATCTTCGGCGGTTACCAAAGTGTTTTTTGTAAAGTATTACTTAATAATGATTTTTAGGTTAGTTATATATATTTTCTTTAATTATAAAACTTGTACAATGTATCCCCCATGATGGCCCAACTTTGCACCTGATAAAGAATATATTTATTTTTATTGTAATTATTGAGATATAAGAGTACTGGTGTAATGTTAGCCCCTGTGGATGGCAATGTTGCACCACAGTATAACGAAATTTAGAATTTTATTTTATTATTTTTATTTTTTAATGAAAATCTTGAATATGTTTAGCTAGAAAAATAAAACAACTTAAAAAAATTGTTTATTAAAAATATATTACAAACATATATTTATTATAAAAAAACACAATTTATTCATATCAGAATCGATCTATTTAAGGTATTGTATAAAATCCACGTTTGGAAATTTGTTTTGGTTTTTCAATCAAAAACATCCTTCCATTCGTAAAAATATTTATTTTTGTAAGTGGGCCATCTCCAAGCTTTAAGTGATTTCTCCATCGCAGTAATGGTTGCACGTGTCTCAGAAAAATTCGTTATTACTCCAGGGTAGACGTTGCCTTCATACAAAAATATTACGAATTCGCCAATCTTTCGTCTTACGGGTTTTAGCGAGTCTAAGCTACAAACATTACTGCAGCGAAAGAACTAGAATGGCATTTTTTCGTAAATTCTTTCTCTTCTTCTATTTCTCTTATCTCATCCAGGTTATCATCAGATGAGTCTTGCAGCTGAACTGATCCATCTGATGAATTATCCGACCGAGTAGTAATGTTTCTAGTTTTTCTTTGTTTTTTTTTTTGATAAACAGTGCCTTCATCTTTGGTTGTTCGAATGACTTCTTTGTGGGAAATACTTTTACCAGCAGGAATGTTCATTTTCTTTTTCGTTTTGGTATAAAGGTAGTGTATTCTCCACGCTTTTTTTCAAATATTTAACAAAAGTATCTTTAACAGAATTCACTTCAATGGTATCGTTTAACTTTGAGAGTTGTAGTCTTGTAAGTAAAGCAGCATCGCATGGACAATTTTCATACTTTGTTCTTCGGGGTAACCACGGCGCATTAGTGCAAAGTAACCCCATTGTGGAATTAATTTTACTGGAGCTTACTAATTCTCAGCAAAAATAATGTTACTTATTAGACCTTAATTTTCCTTGTGTAAAAAATTATTTACAATATATAACTAAATAAAAATAAAATGGACCTACCTTTTACTGAGCTTACAAAACTTTACAATACTTAGATGTTTTTCATGCAAATTTTGAGGAGGACATTCTATGTTCCTTTTACGAAGATAAATTCCAGATTTATGTTTTATTTGGTACTTCACTCCTCAGTTGCAAGAGTGACGCATATGCCCTCTATCAATCCGGTAGCAAAAAACTAAGAAATGTTTTGCTTTAAGGGAGCTGTAATGGCCCATAAACTTTTTCCGTTTTGGTGCAATGTTACACCCTATGGTGCAATGTAACCTCATTTACGGTACCCTATACTCTAAACAATGCTGCATTTATTATACAATTACTATAAGGATGTAGACAGTTAAAGTAAAGGTTTCCTGGACCATTTTCCAAGTCATTACTAACAAGGTAATTTTTCGTGAGTAGCTTTATTTTGACAAGACGATCAACTTTTCTCCTTACAACAATTTTTGTTGGTGGTAGCATACAAAGGTAGCAGAGATTAAATATTTGAATTTATTAAATATCAAAAGCATGACGTACCACGCAATTTGTAGGACCATGTGGGTGTTAAATTATATAAATAATAATCAACCGAAAAAAATCAGCTTGTTAGCAGTTTCTTTCATGACATCGTTAACCACACATCTTGGTGGTAGGGGAAACCTTACATTTTGTACGACATTTTTTTTGTTGTTGGTTAATTTAGATAATTATATTGAAAATTAAGAGAATCCCTGTTTGTAATAAATTTTTAATATCTATCAAATCAACACACTTAATTCCTGCTACCCCTGTAAGCTACCACCAACGAAAATTGTAAAAAAGGTGGTCGTCTCGTCAAAATGAAGCTACTCAAGAAAAATTAGCTTGTTAGTAATGACTTGGAAAAATGGTTCAGAAATCCCTAACTAATAGATTTACTTTACTATAGAAAAAACTAAAGTTACCTTTTTTAAAATATTTTATAGTATTTTATAGTTTTTAAATTTAGTAGTAAACATTAAAAACTATGTTTACAATTAAACGCTTTTGCATAATATTCTTATACCTAAACAGATGTTTTTAAAAATAAACTTAATATTTGCTTCCAACTATTTTGCCCAGCAAAGGTGGAAAAACTCTTTACTGTGATATACACAAATATGTGTTTCGTACGTAAAATAAATTTTAAAGGATAAAAAATTAAAAAGTCAATTAACAGCACTCAGAGTTGGGCAAATTACTGAAAATCAGTATTTGAATACGAATACGAATACCGGAAAAAGAAAGTATTCGAATGCCGAATATTTCAATACTTGGAAGAAAAAAGTATTCGAATACATGAATACCCAGAATCGGTATTCGAATACTGGAAACGAAAACCTATGACAAAAATTGAAAAAATAGTCCTAACCTCTATTTTTTCCTATTCTGCTTCCCTTTTGTTATTCAAATCATGACAAATTTAGTATTCAGATACACTTTTCGGTATTCGAATACTCGGAACGCCGGTATTCGAATACTCAAAAAAATATTCGCCGAATATTTCTAAAGTATTTGAATACAGAATCCCGAATACTAAGCAAAATAGTATTCTGCTGAATACCGAATACCAAACACACAAATGTATTCGAATACTATTCAAATACCGGCAAAATGTATTCTGAATACTATTCAGAATACTGAGTATTCGAATACGACCCAAATCTGACAGCACTGTTATAATAATCTTTTACACTTGATACACAATTATTGTCTCTAACTATATTGAGTTTACTAAGCGAAACGCGACAGCAAATATCTTCCAGAGCCCGAGTAATAATTGAAATGTGGGAAATAGTGTTGATTTTGTACACCGTTTAATGCAATTAGAAATAAACACAGTTATGTGGTTAATGGGTACAGTTGGTTTATCTGTTTTTCACGCTAATTGTTTAGTGCGGATAACCAGCAATAAGCAAATCAGCGACTTAAAAAAACTAATATATTTAACTGTAACATAAAATTAAAAGTAACTAACTAAAAATATCATTGCTTAAAAGGTGATGCGCTATATTACTTATGCTTTATGTTTAATTTAAATAACTGAGATAATAGAGATATGAAATACATTTATGTAGAAAGCACAGCAAATTTTTTTCAGTATTGTTTATTTTTACCATCCTTGGTGTCACTCTTAAATGTTAAAAAGGTGCCGTTAATATTTCCATATCATACTTGGACAACGTAAATAAAAAAACATATATATTATTTGGTTCAAAACCGGTAGGTGCCCTAGTACCCAGCACTTTGAATTCATGTAAACTTTTTAGGGGGTTCTTTTTGACGAGTCCACCACGAATATACATACCGATATATATGGAAGCGGCCCTTAACCCAGCCTGTCAATGTCAAATGTTTCGGTTATCGGACTGGGCAAACGCGTAACTTTTTTGACGAACAAGTTTACCAAAATGTTTACCATGGAATTTTTAAACTTTGTGCCAAAAATCGTAAGGATTACAGTTAGTAAACCCGCACAGATGAATATCCAAAACATGCGTCCATGGGTCTTATGGTTTCGTGACTGTAATAGCTACAATTTTTGGCACAACGTATAAAAATTGCTTGTAAAACATTAGGGTAAACTTGCCCGACAAAAAGTTACCCGTTTGTCCAGTTTGGCACCCAAAACATTTGACATTGACAGGTTGGGTTAAGGTGCCGCTTTCATATAATAATATGGCTGTATGAATATTCGTGGTAGACTCATAAACAGAAACTTCCTAAAAGTGTTATTTTATGAAGTCAGTTTCATTACTGGCCTAGGGACTAAAACAAGACTGCTACGCCCTGGGGCGTTGGGACGCACAGTTTGGAAAGCCCTGTACTATACAGCGCATTTCAATTAAAACGAGCCACTCCATATAATATTATTCTTTGCCCATATGTAAATAAAACACGTAACACGCCATTTTTTAATTTTAGGAAAATACTTTTTTGTGTAAAGATTTGTTTGGTTTAGGGTTATCACCTGTCCTTACCAAAACGTCAAAAGTTCAAATTCAAAAGGAGGTCAAGTAATATCTTTAATTGTTACACCCATTATATTTATATTTATTTAAATAAACAAGACACATATAAATAGTTAGGATATCTTACCATAATATAAATTTGAAAAAAGTGAGCCAGGTTCAATATTAAAAATATATTTGGCTTTGGGCTTCGCCGCGAAAAAGAGTGGAGATCTAAATGAATGCCAAGTTCTAAACAAAATCTAAATATGTATGAGATCTTAAAGTAGGTTAGATTTGTCTGGCCAGCTTTTATTAGAATTAAATATATATACAGCATGAGCTAAACAGTTTGTTTCATCGGCAATGCGTGAAAAGGAGAGGGTCTAAATACTAGTCAGTAAAGGTTAAACAGAGAACGAATTTACCTGAAACGCAAAGGGACACACGAATCTCCCACTTTCATCATTTCAACCGATATCGCTGATAAATCACGCTTGCTGCTTTGATAGTGAATAATACAAGTTTATTTTTGTTTTATTTTCTTTCGTGTTGCTACGGAGAACGTATCAAGGTTAGTCCTAAATTCAAATTATTTTACCCGCTTTTGGCTCATCAGGGTATGCAAACATATTGTCCAGCGACTTCTTGGGCACTATCCGCACGAGAATATCATTTAATAATACTAGTTTTTTGTTCAGTAGTGTACATTTTTACTTAAGCCATTGTATCTATTTACCAGAAGAGGTTTAAAGTGTAATAAGTAGTCGTGAGAAATCCGTATATATGAAAACAAATTCTGTGACGTGCAGTGAGAGGCGGGCATCAGTCCCACTTTGTCGATGCTTTACTCGCCAATGCAATGTACCATATCAGATAGCTCAACCTGTATACCACGCGATTATTTTGGCGTCCATTGATATGCCTTTCTTTCACCGCCAGGGGTAAGATTTACCCTGGCATATATATATATATATATATATATATATATATATATATATATGCCAGGGGTATATATATATATATATACATATACCCTGAACCACAATATTAACATACAACCTAAAATTTACCCTATTTTTTTGTTTAATATTTTTCAAACCTATAGTCCAATTATTAAAGTAAGACTTTTTTTTAAACTGAATACTTACCTTCTAAGAATTTCATTATAACTTATTTTTTAAATTCTATTTTTATATTAAACGGGGTGCATTAAGAACTAAACACTCTGTAGGCATTACTAGCAACTGTTACATATTGCAATTAAGATCAGAATTTATCCTCATATCTCCTTTATATTTGCGTATTTCATTTATTGTTTAATTCTTGTTACTTAATACGATAAACCGTTCTATAACCAAACATGTTTTTATTAATTAATTACGTTATTTATCTACACTTTCAAGAACAAAAACAGGGTAGTCTGTGGAATGTCAGAAATTATAGCTAAATGTCAACTGCCAGAATGTAGAATTGTTTTGTAAAGACTATATCATTTGATTTTGTCCTTGAAAATGGAACCACTACGCTCTTTATATTGGAATAATTTTTTGCTAATGCACGATAATGCAAGACCTCACATAGCACATATTGTTAACCAATATTTACGAGGTAAATATTGAAACCATGAATTGGCCTCCACATAGTCCAGATCTTAACCAGATCGAGCATTTGTCGGATATCCTGGGTAGAAAACTAAGACAATAGCAGCTTTCCCCAGTCTCTTTTAATGAGACAGAAACAATGGTTGTTGACCTTTGAAATAAAATAAATCAGCAACAAGTTGCAAATTTAATTTTCAGTATGCCCCGCCAATGTGAACCTGAAGTAAGAAGTAGGGGTGGTAACATGCGCTATTAACTTTTTCTAATTGTGCAAATTTAATAATTTTTCTATCTTTATAAAAATGTTATTTGAATAAAGTCAATAAAAACATGTTAAGTTATCAAATGGTATATCCTATTAAATAAAAAGGCAGAACAATAAATAAAAAACGCAATTGTAAATGAAACATGAGTCTAAAGTCTGATATCAATTGCCATAAGTTACGATTCCTAGTTATGCCCACAGGGTTATTTAAATTTTCGTAGGAAAACCTACAGTTTTTAATACACCCGGTATAATATAAAGATTTAACTTTAAACAAAAATTGAGATTATGATGACATTCTTAGACTGTAAACCATCAATTCAAAATAAGCCTTACTTTATTTCGACCATACCTTCAAACAATATAGAAAAACAAAAATAGGGCAAATTTTTGGTCGTGCGTTAATATTGTGGTTCAGTGTATATATATTTAAATAAGTTGAATAACTTTATAAACTGACTAATGTAATAAAAAGTGGTTAAGTCAAATCTATCCTACTTTAAAATTTCATACATATTTGGATTTTGTCCAAAACTTAGATCCTTAGATCTTATTTAGATCCCCATTCTTTTTGCGGCAAAGCCCGCAGCCAAGCATAATTTTAGCATTGAACTTTTCTCATCTTTTTTACATTTATTTTTGATGGGATCCCTGAGTACCAAATTTTATTTTAATATTTTATAAAATAAAAATAGTATGAGGGCTAGGAATTTAGGACTTTTTTGAAAACTAATAAACCGACTTTAAAAATGCCAAATCTGTTAAAAAAGACTATAAAACTCTTTAGGATAAGGTATCATTTAACCTGTTTTTTTGGCATTTGAAGTTTTTAATGTTTGTCTTGGTAGGGTCAAGGAATAACCCTGGACAAGTAAATTTGGGCACAGAAATGTGCTTCCCGTATAATAAAAATCGACGTATTTCAGTTTTTTTTTTATAATTGTACAAATAACGAAATCATAGGATGTAGCTTTATTAAAGTGAGGGCTTAATTAAATAATCCCTTAGTACTATTAACAGCAGTGTTATTTTTAAGGGAAATCAGATAAAAGATGTAAAATAGAATATTAATAATTTCTTTCTTTCTTAAGTTTAACACCTCGTATCTTGAAAACAATAATTGGGACTTATGTTTATGTAAGCTTTTTTAATATTTAGCTGAGAAGTACGTTTTTATTTTTTTACCGCAAATAATAAAGTCCGTGTATATCTCTTAAAAATATTTTCTATTACGTCCGGTTTTTCTACATCCATGTAATAAAAGAAAGAAAAAGAAAAATTACTTCAAGGCATTATTTTCAAATTGCTAAAAGAAATTTTATACCTATAATAAGAAGTCATGCAAAAATAAACAAGAAAAACTTAAACCGTCGTGGATTATATTTTATCGGATTCTTTAAGTGCAGTAAAAATTATTGGACTCAACTTTTAATGGGCATGAAACTGGATATAAAATACGTTTCCGTGACGATATCATGCACTGGCAAAATTGATTTTGCTACCCATTTATAGTTTTTCTTTTTCTTCCTTCGTCTTAAGTTTCAAAAATTATTACTTCTTATAATGATTTACGACAAAGCATATAAAGTGTAACAAAAATTATTAATAATATTTTTTAAAAATTAAATAGTATTTATTATTTACAGAATATTTCCTGACTACAGTACAAAACTTTATGGGGTTTTTAAACATATTGTGACGTAGGATTTTTGAATACATTAGCGCCACTTAACGTCACTTGGACAAATATACCATATGGAATTATCTTTTTCTTTTTTAGGGGTAGCTAGTAGGGGGCTTAACTAAAACTTTAACTTTTTCTTGACCTCCCTTTCACTACCCTTACTACTTCTACTATCTCTTCTCCTATCCCCTTTTCCAAATTGTCATGTGCTTATATATAAAATTGTAGTTCAACACGGTTAACATTGTTATTGTTAAAAAAATGTTTAATTTTTATTATTATTAGTTCATATTTTTAATCGTTTAAAACCTTGACATATCACAAGTTGTTTTGTATTAAAAAAAATCCCAATATTAAGTTACCTAACGAAAATGTATACCTATTTTAAAATTCCCAAAATGTATACTTTTTTATAATAGGTGTTCACAATATGTTTCTTGGTTGTTATCATAAAGGACGTAAAAGTTTAAAAAGGCTTTTTTTATATAAATACCATAATTACTTTAAAACCGATTTTGTTTAAATTTGGTACACGACAAGTACAAGTAACGCACTTGTTGACTAAGCAACTAAAGATGCGGCTTTTTAGTCTTATAATATTTTTTTTATATATGTACCTATAGCTTTACTACTTGGGACAAAATTCAAGCAACTTTAAAAGAAAACAATTTTAAAAGTTAATATATTTGTACCGCCAAGTCTGTCAATTTTAACATGTTTTGGGTATCGGAGTGGGCAAACCCGTTTCTTTTTTGGCGTACAAGTTTACCACAATAATATACATGAATTTTTTAAACATTGTGCTAAAAATTGTAAGGGTTACCATAAAACTGATACGTATTGGGTATTGGACGGAATTAGAACGTAAATTCTAAGAACAAATATTGATTTATAATGAAAAACAGCGTATTTACCTTTTTGTGAGAGCAGTAATTTAGTATAATAAATTGAAGCCATAGTTTTAATCCTAGTTGCATAAAAATAAACCCAGATACTATTTTAACCTATAAAAAAGTACCTATATGTGTACTAAACATTACTTGTTTATTGGTTTAGCTTTAACAAAAAATTTGGCCGATTATTCTGTAACAAAAAATTGTATGCGATATATTTTTTTATAAAGTATTATTTGTGCATTAAATATTTTATTTATAATTATAGGGTCAAAATAATGTACTAATTTCTTTTATTATAAGTCATTGTTTGACTTGGCAAGTAATTCCTGTAGGAAATCAAAAAGAAATAAAATGTAATACAACTATTAGTAAATGGCTATTATTTATGCTTAGAATAAAATTTAAAAGTTAATTAAACATTTTAAGAAAATTAAAACTTTTATATACTATAAAGAACTATTCTGTTTTCACACAATATAATAAAAGGTATGATTACTTTAAAAGAAATAAAATAATAAAATATTTAATATAAAGTTACTTATGGATGGTAATTGTTTGGGTACACGCCAAAAATTAAATTAAAAGTACCAAAAAACAAAAAAATTTAAACAAGTAAAACATATTTGACATTAAATGTTAAAGTGTTCTTAGAATATCATAAAAAAAGATAAAACATTTTAAAATTTAAAACCCTAATAGTAGGTAATTTTTATTTTTATTTTTTTATTCAATTTATCTTGACAACGGTGGCAGACTTGCCACCGAAACGTCGATTTTTAGTTATCTTTTTCCTTGTTCAATTTTTTTGGGATTTTTAATTTAATTTTTGGCGTGTACCCAAACAATTTCCATCCATTAAATGAATATGCCGAACTACAGAACATATCTTCAATAAAGTTACTTATGATAAAAGGTTTTAATCTATAAACAAAGGTTCATTAGCTCTCGGTTAAAATTATTTTATTCCAATAAAATAAAATCTTAACAAGACGCCAGACGGGAACAGGGCCAATGGTTGCGCCTTAAAAATGTGGAAAATAGTTCACCAAAAATGTGGTAAACAGTTAACCTAAAAAATTACTGATAACCTTGTAAGGAAACTGAAAAAAAAAAAATTAAAAAATGAAATGTCCGATGGGCAATTTAGAATTTAACATAACTTTTATTGTGTAAGAGAATAGTTCTTTATAGTATATAAAAGTTTTATTTTTTTAAATGTTTAATAAACCATTTAATTTTATATAAAATACATTATTTTTATGCTTAGCTTAGTATGGGAACAATTTTATATTTATTATTATGTCCCTTGACGAGTAAGTTGGACTATTTTAATAATTATTTTAAAAAAACTATTTGTCCTGATGATGGCCTAGCTTGGGTCAAAAGAGCCAAACATATTTTTGACAAAAATTTTATACCCATTACCGAGATTTCTCTTCACTTTAAAACTGACTTGATTTAAAGAATATGTTAAAATAGTAAAATTGTTTTTATATAATTTAATTATATTTATTTATAGTAGAAAAAAAATTAACACTCCAAACTAGTTTTAATCTTGATTAACACTAACATTGAGATACGACAAACCATTTTTAGAAAAAGCCCATTGACATAATTATTAAGAGTACAATATACAGGTTGTTTAAAATTAGTTTTTGTCAAAACATATTGAGACGTGACAAGCAGATATTCTTACAGCTGTGGAAGTCTATTTTTTTGGAAAATAAAAATTATTAAATAGTATAAGAAACGTATATAACAATAACATAATGCATTATAACATCTTCAGTAAAACAATAGAACATTGAGTTTTTATTAAATTTTTTAAATAAATTTTTGTCCGACAATGTTTTCTTTTCAAGATAAAAGGTATTTATTGTTTTAAGAAAAAAAATGGCTTTTTTATTATTACTTTCCTACCATTACAGATATTTCCACAAACACACAAACTTTTTACACCTCTTTTAACCATTACATTGGGTATTTTGGTAAAAAAATTAAAAGAATACCAGTGACATTCGTACAAGTTTTGAACTAGATTTTTTTGAAAAAAAATAGTACTTCACTATTTTTTTAATCAGTTTAATTTTTAAAACACTTCTTAACTTTGGAGTTACTTTGTTTTTTAATGTTTTTCTGTACAAAAAAGGGTTTTTGATTATAAAAATAAAAGCCAGTTGATATATGGCATATTCAATTAATATCATTAAATATTTTTACTCTTTGGATATGCTATGACACAATCAAAAATATAATTTAGAAATAAAACACCTTATCACATTTTAGCGAGTTTGCCATTCATTAAAATGACATTTTTTTAACGAAAACCGTTCGTCGTACTGAAAAATATAAAACTACCAAAATAACCCTATAGGCTGTAAGTATTTTAAAATTAATAATAATTTAAAGGAAAAGCAGTGGCGTTTTATTTTATTTTTTCAAAAAAATTAATGCAAATTTTGTTCGAACGCCACCACTGGTATTTTTCTTTACAGGAAAAGATGTTATGTAATAATAAAAATTTAAATAAATTGGGTAAAAATATTTGGAATGGTAAAAAAGTTTTGCTTAATTAAGTACTAAAGGGTTTTATTGGTGTGATTATTATAACTATTTCTTTCTGGTACTATACTCTGTTTGAGAAAAACACTTAAACAAAAACTGTATGCTATTGGTCTAAAATGTCAGTAACTGTAGTGACCACAATAAAAAATTAATTTTATTGGTTCAAAACTACAGTAACCGGAGTTCCTTACTAAGTATTCATTATTAATTTATAGTGGCCAAAGTATAAATAAGATATTTTCACGTGCCTACTTATTTAAAATTACTTGTTATTACAACTTACAATATTATTTTTAGTCACAACAAAAGTGTATAAATAAGTATAAAATATTTTCACGTGTCTACCTATGTAAAATTATTTATTAATAATACTTACAATATTATTTTTTGTCACAACAGAAGTGTATAAATAAACGAAGATATTTTAATTAGCCTCTATAAATGGTAATTGCTTAGACCCTTTGCTTTATTGTGTTTATATCAAAGTACTTTTCTAACCCCAAATTATTTGCTATAAAAGTTTAAAACTCGTTATTCTTAGACAACAAAGGGGAACACAGCAAGGTAAAAATCAACATTTTAGGGAAGAGTACACATTAAGGCAATTTTTGCTTTAGATTTCGTCTCTTTGTGTTTTATAAATAACTAAGTAACAAAGAAACCTAAAATTATTTATTTACTTTGGTATTATAATTGCCTTTGTCTTGTATAGAGGGTGTCATCAAAAGTGGTTTAAGCAAAAAGACAATTATTTAAAATAAGGGTCTTTTAAAAGACTAATTATTTAAGTATGGCTTTTTAGGGTATACAATATTTTCTTTTATGCCGTAAATTTTTATTTTACTTTAATGCGCGATATAATAAGCCATTAAAAAACAAACAAGTTAAAAAATTCTTATTTATAACCTAAAAATAATAAATAATGAAATTTTAAAAATGCTTAATAAAATAAGTTAAAGAATAAAAAGCTTTTGTTTATTTAATAATCATTATTTAGTATGTACAGGGTTTTTATTTATATTTTAATTCTCACTTTTAGGAACAAAAGGAATTAAAAAACATGTTTACAATAAAGAGAAAATAGAAAAATAAATCAATTTGCTCTTTTAAAGGAAACACTTTATTTACTTTTATTTACAAAAAAAACTTTTTTCATTTTTTTTTATACAGTGTGTCTTATCTAGACGTTGGCGTCAATTTAATGATAATATTACGAAAAAAGTTATTTTTAGAAAAAGTTCTGAATGGTCCAAAACCCAAAATACAATGATCAGATAATAAATTTTCTCAGTTATCTACGAGGCTTAGCCAAAAATGTAATTTTTGCTTAAGAGTAAAGTACCTGTATTTTTGCTAATATCGAAAACTGTTTTTAAAAAAGATGTTTAAAATTAAAAGTTACTTCTAAATATGCAACTTTATTAATTTAGGAAAATTTGCTAAATTGAGAATATTTAGCTTTGTACATTAGTGCAATTTGATTATAAATTTTATAGGACAATTTTAAATAAAGTTTTTAAATCAAGTAACATTAAAATAAAAAAAAACATATACATTGCACTAATGTACAAACTTAAATTTTATATATTTTGGCAGAAAAAAAATTTTAAATGTTCTTTTTTCTAAATAAGCAAAATTGCATATTTGAAAGTAATTTTTAATTTTAAATATATTTTCTTTATAACAACTTCTTATATTAGCAAAAATACAAATACTTTACTCTTAAGCAAACATTACATTACATTTAGGCTATACCTCGTAGATGACTGGGACAATTTGATATCGGATGATTGTATTTTAGGTGTTTGACCATGCAAAACTTTTTTAAAAAATAACTTTTCTTCATAAAAATAAATAATAAAAAAGTTTTCGAATGACGCCAACTTACGTAGGCATACTGTAGATGCTGGTCTCTTGTTTTGCTGTTTTATAATATTTAAAGTTTTTAATAAAAATTAAATTCATATTATCAATAAGCATATTCTTTAAAAATAAATGATTTGCTTTATTTATATGTATTTGGCATGTAGTGATATTTAATATGATTTTTGAATGAGAAGAAATGTCACTCTAAGATAGTCTCCCAATTGCCCCCTATGTAAGTTTTCTGGATTTTTGGAGTAACTTAAGAAATTTTACTTAATATGAAAATTCAGACAGTATAATCATACCTAGACAAAAAATTTAAAATGATTATGTTACTTAAAACAAATCTGTCCGATTGTTTTTAACGCCTTTAATGGTAAGTTAAAAAAGAAGTACAGACACCATAGTAAAAGTAACGTTAAAATTTTGCAATCTTTTTTCTAAGTTTATTAAAAATGTATTGTTTTTTAACAATATGCTGATTTTTTACCATCAATTAAGTTTTAGGTTATCGACCTAAATATTTTAAAATGCCTTTATAATTAAATAATAATATATCATTAAAGTCGGGGTAATTGTACGCTTTATTTAAAATTAAAATTTACAGGGGGTTTAATGTTAAAAAAGTTGGCATATTAATTTATCTTAGTTTTTAAATTAGCATTTAGTTTTTAGTTATAACTCAATAATAGATAAAAAGCTATAAAACCCTTATATGTAACGTTATTTTCTATTCCTGTTAGTTATGGGTTAAAGTGGGTGTAAAAATATAATTTAAAACTTTGTACATTTGTTGTTAACCGACTTTATTTCGAAACTTATATAATGTATTATTTTAATTTTTTACTGAGCCATTTTTATTTTCTTTTTGTTGATTTTTTTTAATAGGGGTTTTCTTTATTTCCCTAGGGTAACACTATCAGATCCTGCCATAATTTTAATAAAACTACTACGAAAGTGCACTCTTTTAAATTAAAAAGATTTTTTAAGATCGTTCCCTAATTACCGAAGTAATTTAGATTTTTTTGTCTTTGGACAATCCACGAAGGCTGAAAGCCCAAATACTAACGTACCGTGGGTGTCTTAAGCAGGGTAAGAGGAAGTTTGTTAACACGGGACTTAAAAACTTGAAGATTTGGGGGAAGGAAAGACCTCCGCTGGCAGCAAGTTCCACAGTCTAGAAACTCTAGGGATAAAAGAACGAATGAAATGGGAAGTTCGGGGCCTGTCCAATTGAACTGTATGGGGATGCATACGCGCGGCACGACGAGTCTATTGGGAACTGCAAGAGGAGGGACTATACTGGACAATTCGTCGGAGCAGAAGCCGTAAAAGTATCTATAGAAGAGCGATAGATCTCCCACAGCTCGACGATGAGCAAGAGAAGGAAGTCTTTGAGTAAGTAAAGGATCATTAATAAGACGAACAGCCCTTCTTTGAATGGCATCAAGAATGCTGAGGGTTGTAGTAGTTGTAGGGGATGCCATTCCCCAGACATGAGAACAATATTCCAGAGAGGGTCGAATTTGGGACACATAAAAAGTGTATAAATTGAAAGAAGAAAAATACTTTTTGGCTCGGAAAAGAAATCCAAGCTTTTTGAAGCCGCGATGGCTATAGATACAATGTGTTTATGCCAGTTAAGGTTATTCTCAAATGTGATGCCCACAAGGTTAAATGTGTCCCCGCTCTGCAAAACCTGTCCAATCATAAGCAAAGATTATTATTTATTTAAAGATACATATTTGTTAATTATAAAATAAATACGTTTGTTTTGACTTTGTTGCTATTATCTAAAACAGTTTTTTTGGCTGCTAAGCCTACTACATATAAAGTTTAAAAATCTTGTTACAGCTGTTTATACTAAGGCATGTGCTGTTATGTGATTAAGAAGTCGACCCTTAAACTCGCTAAGTAAAAAATATATGCAGTGTATCTACATATGGAAAACTTTTTACGAAAAAGGTTTATCTTTATAAAAAGTCCTGCATGATCTTTAACCTTAAATGCTATCAGTAGTATAAGAGGCAACTCAAAAAATATAAATTTCGTTCAAGAGGAGAAGTACCCTTATTTGTAAAAATATCGAAAGTTATTATAGAGGAAAAATGTTTAAAAATAAAAATAACCAATAAATATGCACACTCGTTCATTTACAAGAAAAAAGTTTTTCTTTAATTTTTGATGCGATAACGAGCCTTTCTGTGATTTTTTGTTGGTTTGACAGTGATTTAGCTTTCTTAAGAGGTTAAATTTTAAAATAAGTATTTAAAAATGTACAAATTTTAATTTTTATCGTTTTATCAAAAAAATATATATACAGTGACCGCTAAAACTGTTGAACCATATAAAAACTTTTAAGTTTTGGTTTCTCAAAAAAAAAAAAAAATGTATTCTTGATAAAAATCTCTGCATACAGCAAAACTCACAAAAAACTAATCAAAATTTAAATAAACCTCAGCGTATACGAGGTAGGTGTAAATTAACAAATATGACACAAAAGAAAACTACCTTTATTTTTAATCTTAGAGAAAATTATCATTTAAAAAACTTTTTAAGAATTAAAAGTCATTGTCATATTTTAAAAGAATAGCGTTCTATAAAAACATTGAAAGAAAAACTTACTTCTCCAACTTACCCCGTATAGAGATTAGATTAAACTTAATTAACTGCCGTTATTTATACTTATTACCCTTAAGTTTTTAAGAAATAACAAAGCTTTGTTATTCCTAAAGCATTTAAGTATATTTAGATCAATTCAAAAGACAAACGTAAATTTTTGTTTTTTTGTGGTTCAATAAGGCCAAAACTTAAAAGCCTCTTAAGATTTATGTTTCATGTCATTTTTGCCTTATGAAAAAACAGCTTAAATTAAAAAGAAAACAATAATTTATTTGGATGATTTTTAAAATTAAACTTTATTGAAATTATGGTAATAAGCAAAAGTTTATAGAATTTAAAAACAAAATATTTTAGGATTAATCTATATAAATATGAACTATATATTAATATATTATTATATATTTTATATTATTTAAAAAATACGAAAACGTTTTTCATAAGGCAAAAATGATGTGACTCATTAATCTAAAGAGGGTTTTAAGTTTTGACCTTATTGAACCACAAAAAAGCAAATAAATACGTTTTTTTTAATTGATCCAAATGTACTTAAATGTTTTAAGAACAACGCTTTAGTATTTTTCAAAATTTAAAGACAATAGGGATAATTACCTGCAGTTAATTCCGTTTGATCTAATCTCTTTATGGGGTAACTTGAAAAAGTTTTTCTTCCAAGTTTTTAACAGAAGGCTCTGCTTTTACAATATGACATGACATTTAATTCGAAACAAGTTTTTTAAATAATACCTATTTCAAAAATAAAGGTAGTTTTCTCTTGTGCTACATTCGTTAATTTAAACCTACCTATTATAAGCTGTGGTTTATTTAAATTTTAATTAGTTTTGTGAGCTTCCTTGTATGCAAAGACTTTCAATAAGAGTAAAAACTTTTGAGAAATGAAAAATAAAAAAGTTTACCATACGTAGAGAACTTAGGTGGACACCACTGTATATGTATATATTAAATGAATGGCCCAAATCTATTATGTAATATCAAAATCTGTAAAAATCTGTAAAAGGAATTAAAATTAAAACCTAAATTACTTAATTTAAAGGCGAGAGTCCATGGTAAAAGACAAACAAATTCTAAGTGTCAGGCACGAGCCCAAACAAATTGTACTTACAAGATTGTTAGTAACCACTTATTTTACTCCACTAAATTAAAAGTACCTACCTAATATTTTACACCTGGTTAGACTACTACTTTTAAAATTACCCATTATGCATGCATGTTTATATGAGATTTTAATTTTTCTTTATTAAAATGTGTACTTTATTAGAAATTTTTTATTAAACTTAATATACCTTTCTTTTTTCTAGGTAAGTTTTACTTTCAATGGTCAAATATTTAGTAAAATATTCTTAAAATAGGTAAGTTAACATTTTTAAAGTGTTATAGGCCCAGCATCAAAATATTCTATATTAATAAATTTAAAAAAATGTATATATTAAAGTAATAATAACCATTGGAAAGTATTCATAATATCTGAAAACAGCATGATTAACAGGTATACTCATATTATATAAGCTTAATAAACGTTAAAACATTTTTTTTTTTGCAAAGATAGATACAAAAGTTACCCATCCATATACAGGTTTAGTTAAATAACATAACATATAGGCAGTGTGAGGAAAAAAGACAAACTAAATCCCGGCATGTAAACATGCGTGACTAATAGTGCTTGTTTTGGTATTCTATTGCTTGCCGATGAACCAAACAGCGTTGTTCATATTGTATACGCTGTTTTCTTACTGCTAGCGAAACTTTAAACGGTGATATAAAAAAAGGTTATACAGGTAAAAGGATGAAATAAATAAAAAAGGATACAGAGCGTTTAAGTCTTTTTTTTAAAAGGCGGCATTTTATAAATATCTAAAATAACCCTAAACCGATTTTGTTCAAATTTAATACATTTATTATACGTTATAAGGTGCTTAAAAAGTTCTTATTAGATTAAGTTTATTCGATGTCCAGTGGAGTCTTAGTGAGCCCACAGCCAAAAAAGTACGTCACAGACTTTTTAAGTGGTTTCTATTTTTTTGATTATTTAACTAAAAAATAATATTTCAAATAAAAGTTTAAAATAAACAAAACAATTTTGACAATAAAAAATAGGTAAAAATTAAATTATTTTGTTAAAAAACACGACTTTTCATTTATTTTAAGGCCAAAATTGTTTATTTTTTATATTTTGTTATTATGTCATGTTATCTGTGGAAACTATTTAAAAGGTAAAAAGGTTTATTTTTTTTCGAAAATAAAGCCAGATAAAAAGAAAATAATAAATTTATTTTTAGTTTTCGGAAAAAAATATTAAACTACATTAAAAGTCAGTGGCGTAGATTTTTTCCTAATAAGATTAGCTCTGTTGTCCACTAAGATGCCACTTAACCCAGTTAACCCAATCTAGTAAAAGTTGTACAAGCACCTTATTACAATTAACAAATGTACAAAGTTTTAAAAAATTGGTTTAAAAATATTTGGGATATTTACAAAGTTCTGACTTTAAAAAAAAAATTATCCCCTGTTTCCTAAAAGCGAAGGAACCTCAAACATACAGTGTGTCTACGTACATTGGCATCATATGGGAAACTTTTTATATTAATAACTTTACAAAAAAGTTTATTTTTTATAAAAAGTTTTGTATCGTTCAAAACCTGAAATACACATAATCCGATATCAAATTGTGTCAGTCATCTACAAAGTTTGGTCAAAATTGTAAGTTTTGTCTAGGAGTAAAGTACCTGTATTTTTGCTTGCACAGAACAGCTTTACACGCCCGTTTAAATAGAGACAATAGACATGTTGTGTCTAAGTTTTGTAGATTTAAATTTTATTTCACCATAACATTTTAGAATGTTGTATTTTTGCTTTTAAATAAATTCTTTTCTTTTTTTTTTAAATTTACTTATTTTAATTACTTACCTAAAAATTTACCTAACAGTTTTTTAAACTTAAATGTGGGGTATCACCGTTTAACCCACTAATTTTGGCCAATTAATTAACAACCTTGTGTTTTAATTGTTCAAAATAGGTTTGTTCCAGCAGAATGTTGGAAACATGTTAGCAACAATCGTAAAATGCAGAAATTGTTACAAACATTAGTCAGAAATGTTGGCAACAGTTTTCTGCTGGAACGAAAAATAAGCAAGGCGTGCATACTGCTTATACGTCAATACAAGAAAGGTTATGTTAACAATTTGTCAGTAATGTTTGAAGAAAGTTTGCAAACTTTTCAAACAGTTTCCAACGTGCTTCCAACATCTTAAAACTACTGCTGGAACAACAAACAATTGTATAATGTTACAAACATGGCACTGCTGGAACGACAAATTTGATGTGCGCAGAATCCGAACGGTTGCAAACATTTCTGACAGCCTGCTGGAACAAACCTAATGTGTTTTTAATGTTGTATTATGAATGTTATTAAATTCCTTTGGTTTTTTAGCAGTTTTCCATATCTAATCGACATAGTAGTTCATTTTCTAGTCATTTGATCAACACTTTCTGTTTAATTAGAATTAAATTTTTTTAAGGATTATCAAGTGCCCACTATCCGTTAAATTTAAGAAATAACATCTAACATAACTCTAAGCATCTATATAGACTCTTTGAAAAAGCCATCATTTTTAAGACTTGTTTTTCCTAAAACCAAGTTAAACAGTGCCAAGCAGTGCTTTCTTGGGTAGGCTGTTTTACTGACTGTGAAACGTTTTTCTCTTATTTAAATAGTGTTGACTATTGCAAGCTACTTTTTTAATTATTTTCTGGTTTTATTACGACCGCTTTTGGTTCCAGAAACTTCTTTGGTGAGCGATACTTGCATTGCATCCCATATTAATAACGATTTTCAAGCTGATACTCTTTGCAACAAACTTTTAATACTTTTATATTAATATACCGGGTGACACAGGATGTTGTTACCCCCCAAATTTTTTTGGAGTTTTTAAGAGAGACTAATACAAATTTTACAGTATATCTATAGTATAAATTAGCATTTTTTGTGATTATTATGACCTCAAAATAACCTCCGGTTTAACCTAAAGTAGCATAAACTTTTTATGATAAATACAAGTACCTACTTTTTTTCTATATTTGTATTCTCTAAAAAATTATATTTTTAATGATATATTAACCAGTATAATTAACTCTTCAAAATGGCGAGAGAGAAGATTTTTAAAGAAAATCAAGTACCGCCATTATTTCTGCTTTGAATATATTTTTTTGCTAAGTAGGCTGTGAAGATAAAAGAATGACCTGTTTTACTTTCACAGGTAGTGACATATTTCTTCATCTTTAATGAACATCTTAGATTTCGCAACTTTAGTTTATTGTTATTACTGGGAGAAAATTAAAAATTTGGCAAACATTTTAAATTGAAACACCCCTTTTTTATTTTATTTTTGCATTCAACTCTAAAATATCTTTCTAATGCCATATTACAACATATTGTTTATTTTTAGGAGGGTGGCCATAGATCATTTATTGACACACCTGAATAACGGAATTCTTTAATAAATAGTTTATGGCCGCCATCTTGAAAACAAACAATATGTTGTGATACCTATGTCATTAGAAACAGATTTTAGTGTGGAATTTAAAAATGAAATAAAATAGGGGTGTTTCCATTTAAAATGTTTGTCAAATTTTGAATTTTCTGTCATTATTAATAACATTAAAAACTGAAATTACAAAATCTAAGTTATTTATTAAAGAAAATGAAATATATTACTACCTGTAAAGATAAACAGAAACAGAAATAATGGTCGTACTTGATTTTCTTATTCTTCTCTGGCCGCCCTGTATAACATATCAATTAAAAGATAATTTTATACAGAATACAAATATAGAAATAAAGTAGGTACTTGTATTTAAAATAAGAAAGTTTATGGTATTTCTGGTTAAACCGGAAGTGATTTTGAGGTTATGAAAATGACAAAAATGTAATTTATGCTATAATTATAATGTAAAATTTATATTATTCTCTTCTAAAAACAAAAAAACATTGGGGGGTATAAAAGTATATATCGATACCTAAAAGCACAAATGTGCTAAGTCCAACTTCTCTAGTTAGTGGTAAATGCCAACACAAGTTTTGTATATTGCATAACTAAAACACTAGGACGATATTTTTTTGTTATTGGACCACTAGATTAGATTATATTAGATTAGATTAGGAGGTGGATTGCATATCCTCTAACACTGCAACCTGCTCAGGTTTATTGTGTGTCCTCCGTCCATAGGTTAGAGCACGCTATCCAAGCCGGTCTGTTTAATCAGACTCCACAAGCTTGAAACTGGCCCCTTGGTATATCTTGCCGCTTTAGGTTTTTCTTCACCCAGCCTTGCAAACCGCAGACGACAAAGGGCTTCGCAGTAGCACCATACGTGTTCTGCGGTTTCTTCCTCCTCCTGGCAGAACCTACATAGGTTTTCTTCTGCCAGGCCCATAGTTTCCAGGTGTTTATTCAGTCTGCAATGACCTGTCAGTTGACCCACTATTATTCTTACTGCCTTCCGGTTATAATTCAGAAGGTCTTTTGTAAATTCTGGCGAGTAAGCCTTGATGAACACTTTCGCCTGACGCTGTCCTGGTGTTCTCCTCCACCAGTCTTGTGATTCCCTCATAATCCATGATCTAATGGATGACCTTACCTGGCATGATGGAATACCACAGTAGGGCTCAGGACCTACCATTGTCCTACCAGCCCCCTCCTTTGCCAATTTATCAGCTTCTTCATTGCCTTCGTGGCCTTCGTGTCCTGGTACCCAGGCAATGGTTAGCTTGTTGGACGCACCCACCTCTTCCAGGGCAATTACGCAGTCCCGCACCAGCTTGGAGCTGATTTTGCATGAACTGAGTGCCCTGATGGCTGCCTTACTGTCCGAATAGATTACTATGGTTTTATCCACCACTATTAGTACTTTAATATTTTTTAAATACTTTAAAAAACCTAGACCTAAATAGATTCATGTAAACTACGAATACAGCCTTTTTTAGAAAAATTGTTGGACATAGAACATATGTGCAGGTATTATTTAATACATGAATTGGACATAGAAGGTTTGATACCATTACTTTATTAATTACTAAGATAAAAATGCATCAAAAAATAGTTTTAACTTTATTTGGAAAAAACTATTAGACTTGATGTCATAATGACCAGAAAAAAAACAATATGTACATGTAAGACAAAGTGAACTTAAGTCCCAAAAATATAAAAAAAGCTTATTCCAAAGTAACTAAAAAGTAATTTTACAAAACAAACAAATCAGAGTAATTAAGTTTTGGTCTTCACTCTTGTTCAAATACTTGACAATTTTCTTCTTCACTATTAAAATTCCAAACTGCTTGGTCTTTGACTCCTCGAGCTGATGGTAAATTATTGAAGTAGAAAAAGTAATCATGCGGAATTATACCCTTTCGTATGAGATTTAATAAGTCTCTTTTTTGGCCAATGAAATTGACAGCTCTCTTATATATTTTTTGGTTAGAGCAATTGAATTCCATTGAATGTTACTGTTACTGAATTTAATGTATTCAAAATCATTTGCCGTTACATCGTATTTGAAGGCAACTGTATTCGCGTCTCGCAAAAATCTAAACCACTTTATTTGCATCCATTTAACATCTTTTCCCATGGTGGTTTTTTTCTATTGGTAATAAGTTTAGAACTCAAATCTTGAAGATTATAGACATTATCAAAACGATTTTCATGAAACACATAAGGAAATGACTTTTTCTACTCATTTCAATTAGCAGTTTATAATCTCTTGGCAAATACAATTTCTTATGTTTTCTGCATTTTTCGATAGTTGCATGGATACTGTCCGCTTCCAGGTAGCTATGACCGCTTTCCATGAACTTTAAGTCGATTACGTTCAAAGCACCAAGGGTATTAACCGCATAAAGCAAAGCAGCAAATACATGTTGATTGCGGTTTTGACCACCGCATGTGTCCGCATAAAGTACAATGTGCTTAATTTCCCCTGGAAGGTTTTGAAGATACTTTAATAGACAAGTTTCAATTTCTGAGCTTCCTTTTTTCCCGAAGAGTTTTCTTGAAAATAAATTTGAGCATCGCCAGCAAAAGGCAGTGTTAGCACAGCCTGTAAATCAAAGGTAGCGTAAATAATTGTTTCGGAGTTTTCTGCCTCTTTTTTATCTTTTTCTTTCATAACTGCAATATTTTCCTTTCTCTGCCTATGTAGTTTATAGCTCTCGTCGGTCTCCATTGTTTTCGTACGCTCTGCTTGGTTACATATGGAGCACTGGTCTTTCTTTGGTTGAAATATAGCAAGCGGTGGTTCAAACTCATTAAAAATTCTGCGGAAGACATGTTCTTTAACCGCTGCAAGGCCTTGTCTTTCACTATATAGTTCATACAATTTACTGATAGACAAATCAGGTGCCAGATATAAACGGGAACTTCGTTGTCTGCAGTAATGGGAAGGTACTTTGGGGATCTCGGAAAGAAAACGTTGTACTTCCCGCACCTTTTCTGTTGGCGTTGCATTATGGGCTGGTTTACCTTTTCTTTTATCACTTCCAAGGTAGGACCCATTTTGACTTTAAAAAAGTAATGCATCATTAACAATTCTTTTAGAAACTGCAAAAGTAGCACAAAAAATGTGAGACACACACGAAGTAATTCTCCTTTTCCATCTGGTAAGAAATATACTCTGCTAACTTTTTTCTCAACTTCTGAATCGTCTTTTCTTTTTCTCTTTCTTGCAATTGGCATTTCTTTAACGAGTGAACAAATATGATCCTTTTGTCTGGTAATATCGGCATAACTCCAATATTCTTCAAATAAGGTTTGTTGTTGGGTAGAAGTAATGTTTTTGCAGGAAAATCGGCACGCACAACGCATGATTTTCGGTTGTTTCTTAGGTCTGACAACACCTTTTCTGTCAATATAGGATTTTCCAGCTGCTCTTTTTAATTTTCGATTATTTTTCTTCGAAAGACTTGTTTCAGCAAAACCTTTCCGTTTTCGCTGACGTTGTGTTGGTTGATTTCCAGAAGGACCCGGTTCAACTTGTGATAAAACCGTTGGAACATCCATGACATTGTTTGAATGTTTGAAGCCTGTGTGATTTGATTCGCTTGAGTTGCTATCAGAAGAAGGATAGTAATCCTTGTCTTTGCTATCGTAAGCATCAACGTTCCCCAATTCCTCGCTGTCAATATTTTGTGTTATTGCCGAAGTAGATGGCCCATTTAAATCACCTATTTGAATAAAAATTACATGTTAGTATATTAAATCGCTATTTTTTTTTAATAAAACTTACACTCGTTATCATTTGTTTCGGATAGCGGTGGAACCGTTGGAACATAAACAACATTATTTGGATGTTCTAAACCTGTATAATTTGATTCGCTCTGGACCCTATCAGAAGTAGGATAATATTGCTTGTCTTTTTTGTCGACAACATCAATGTTTTCCAGCTTCCCTATGTCAATATTTTGTTGTTATTGCCGAAGTAGATGGTCCATTTAAGTTACCTATTATAATAAAACTTACTTATTAGTATATTAAACTGCTATTTGTTTAAGGTAAGGCTTACATTCGTTATCATGGATTTCGGTTAGCGCTATACTTGTTACTCTACCATCGTCACCAACTTCACAATCATATAATATTTTCCCTGCCAACAGACCATTATCTTCCTCTTCCAGCTCATTAAACCATTTTAGCCAGTCTTCAGGGTTACGACTCATACCTAAAAGAATGCTGCATTGAGGTGTGTACAAATTTGAGTACTTTTGTTTTAAATAAAACAATTAAAATAGACTGCCTTTTACTTTGTGTTTTTAGGCGTGTTATGCCTAAGCAGATTTAATTGTTTAAACTGCTGAAGTTAAGAATGCATGTTTTATATTGTTTGTTTTTAAATATTTATATTTTTTAATGGCTTTTTGTTTAAAGTAAATAATTGAAATATTAAAAACACTGGACTAAAATAGAAAAAACTATGTGAAAATAATAGAAATAAGACAGCAGCTAACAGCAAAAGGCACGTTCTTTTCAATTACCTCTTAATGCAGTGACTACCTACTTGCACCAAACATGCGGTAACATGTCAATACCGTGAGTACTGAGCGCTACTTACTTCTTTCAATCCCTTTTAATTCCTTAACTAATTCGGGTAATATCCTCAAATGGGTATACACCTTAAGACCGCCTAATATATGCGTGCCTTAACGATCCAAACATTTTGCACATCTAAGTGAAAATAAAAATTGTTCTAATATTTTTAACTTACCGAGAATTTTGCTGGGAACAACATACACTATACTAAACACTTCATTTAGAACAGTTAATTACTATATTTTAATATTTTAAAACGACTGAATTCAAAAGTAAAATCTCAAACGATCTTAATCCTTCTTCACCAAGCGAAACTCAACAAGTTTATGCCTGGACATAGTACGTGTGAGCTCGCTAATTTGTACAGTGATGGACATAGTACTTATGTGCACCAGAGAAAGAAATTTGTATGGACATACCTTTTTTTGTTTTATCATGTTTTCACTCGTTTTATTTATAATTTGGACTTGGAACTTTTGTGCCCTAGACTCTGTTGGTAATAAGAAATGCAGAGATGCCAATATCTCCATTTTGTAAAATAATGGACATAGCACATCTGTGCTTTTAGGTATCGATATTATATGTACAGCGTTGACGTAAATATTGCCTTTCCCCCTGCTTAATTTTGTACCTGGTTTCTGGGGTTTTCTTTATAAAATATGGGCATGACTAATGGGAGGATATAAACTACTTTTTAACGTAAAAATGATAGTTGCAGCAATTAAGATGATTAAAAAAATAACTAAAAAGGGGGATCTTGTGGTACATCACTTATAAGTTCCTGGTGAGTACTTTATAATCCTAAAATATCAATAATCAATACTTTTGCCTACTACAAAATAGCGGTACCTAAAAAATCACCTGAACACCTGATTTGAATGGCCATATTTCTAATACTTATGAAGCTAGATTTTTCCAGTGGTAACACTGATAATGATATACAAGGTAGGACCAAAAGTACTAATTATTTTAATAAAGCAGCCGGTATATTTAATTACCATTAAAAAGATCTTTCAAAGTAAAGAAAATACCATATTAAGGATATCTTACTTTATTACTTTTAGAAATATGGCCATCCAAATAAGAAATTAAAATAATTTTGTAATCGGTAAAGATATTTACTTTGTAATCTGGAATTATAATGTCATTGTTAAAAGCTTTAGAATGATATGCGACAAGACCCCCTTTCTATTTATTTTTTCCTAAGATGGCGCTCATTCAACATTGGTCAAGTCGGTATTGTTGTTCTGTAGCTATGGGTAATAGACGCTGACCTTCAGCGAAGGGTTATACCATTTGAAATAAACTACATAAAAAAACCGCTGAAATCTCTAGACTATACCAAAAAATAAACGAACATGTCCGGCAAAATATGAGAGTGGAGAAAACAATCGTTCTGCGGACAGAAAAGAGAGGTCTAAAATGGTTCGGACATGCGCAAAGAATGTCACCATATAAATGGACAAATAGAGTTCTTTAAGAAGTGAACATCTAAAGGAAGAAGAAAGAGGGGGAGACCAAGATGATCATTAATGTATTTGTATTTTTAAGTATTGCATATTAGTAGGTAAAAAATGCAAAAAGTAAACGCTTTATTAAAACTTAAAAACCTATTTCTGATTTTAAATTTAAATTTTCGTATCAAAAACAGTAATCCTTTTCTTGTTTATAATTTTATTCTTACAAAATTATGTACGTTAATACACTACTTGGGCATTTTTTAACAAGAATTTTTATTTACTTTTGTTATATTTATTGGGTTGTTGTAAACATAAAAAGGGACTGCTATACCCAGGGGATCTTTATTTTTGTTATTTTTAAAACCTAATGTAATTAGAACTGCTCCGAAACACCTCTTATAAAAGTACGTATAGTTGTGGTTATACCTTTTTAACGATAAAACGTAATTATTGTTACAACTACGACAAAATCTTAAGATGTCAATAGCTCGGAGTGAACAGTACAAAAATCAAAACTATACTAACTTCCCAAGGTTTATGTTTCTTTTATAGTAACGTAGAAAAGTGTAGAATGTGACAGAAAAGTTTTGTAATTTTTTTAGTGCAGGGTGAAATAAAAGTTATAAATGGATACAGTGGTCCTTTTCTTGTTTATAATTTTATTCTTACAAAATTATGTACGTTAATACACTACTTGGGCATTTTTTTAACAAGAATTTTTATTTACTTTTGTTATATTTATTGGGTTGTTGTAAACATAAAAGGGACTGTTATACCCAGTGGATCTTTATTTTCGTTATTTTCAAAACCTAATGTAATTAGAACTGCTCCGAAACACCTCTTATAAAACTACGTATAGTTGTGGTTATACCTTTTTAACGATAAAACGTAATTATTGTTACAACTACGACAAAATCTTAAGATGTCAATAGCTCGGAGTGAACAGTACAAAAATCAAAACTATACTAACTTCCCAAGGTTTATGTTTCTTTTATAGTAACGTAGAAAAGTGTAGAATGTGACAGAAAAGTTTTGTAAATTTTTTTAGTGCAGGGTGAAATAAAAGTTATAAATGGATAACTTGAGCGTTTTCGAAAATCTTCGAAAGTGATAAAAATACGTAAAAAAGCAAGAAAAAAATTTCGTATAAATTATCAAACCGAATACAATAGTCCTAACTTTATACGATTCTATAAACCTAATGCCTATTTTTGAAGTCCGTAACAATACCTTCGTGACTGAGTCATCTATTATGTAAAGAAAATTATCCAGGACAAAAATTTACATCATTTATACTTTTAAAACATTAATTACATAGTCTGTTGTTCTATTAAAGTAACCTTTACAATACTAATAAAGAGGTTTTTAAATTACATGTCTTTATGTTAAACCAACAATGTAGCGTGGGTATGGTTTTGTTCTAATATTGGATTTGTAACACTTGACGATTTACTTACTACTTATAACATTTATAAGAAAAAATGTTTTGCTTAATTTGTATTTAAAGCTGTTTTATTAATCCTAGTGTTTTTGTTTATTTTTACCATTTTTCTAAAATTGTAAACAAAACATTTAAATTTTAATAATACAGTTCTTCTTCTGGTTTTTGAAATATTTTACCCCAGTACATTGTTAACGTTTCTTGTTTAATGTTTTTTTCTTTATGTTAATTTTATTTTCCATACTTTTAAAAAAGCGTTAACAAGCCAGATAGATATAAAGTTATACCCAATTAGAAATTATTTATTTATTTATTACTGGCTTTTTCCCGCGACTTCGCACGCATTAAATTATATTTAACCAGATCTAGATTTAACCAGAACTAACCAAAACAATTTCCCTTTTCCTATAGCAGCCAGCGTTTGCAATTTAAGCGCAAAAAATGTGTTTATGTACGACGACACAGTAGAAATCTTAAAATTCTCAGTGGTTCTCCAATATATTAAGAATGATATTTAACATATACAAATTTCTCTTAAAATCCTTTATCTATAAAAAAAAAAATAATAATAAATAAATAAATAAAAATCCGTTAAGTAATTTTAATGATCTAATTTTAATACTATATTTTTGTTATAAAATAGTTTTTATACAATAAACAGATGGGGTTCAGTTTGCTTTCTATTCGGATCTTAGACGATTGGTGTTTCCTTTTGACAATAATCAGAATTTTAAATACGCTTGCATTTAGATTTTTTTACACTCTGTACTAAAAGAGTTCACCAGTCAGTATAATGTCTATGGTTTTGCTCTTTACCTAAAGACATTAGCAACAAAAAATTTTTCGTTCTTGTTTCTAGAGTAACGTTTCATTGTTAATAAAAAGGTGGAAGAGGACAATATGTTTTTTTATACATTGTTATTTAAACTTATATAACCACGCTTGCACAAATTAACCAAGAAAAAAAAACTTTTTTAGACCACCACCACCACAATTTGTATTTAAATAAAATTTAAATTACTTTTATTATAAAAAACAGGCAATCAAGTCTTGCTTATACAATAATTGTCTAAAATTTATTTACATTTAAATATATAGAAATATTGCAGTGCTCGTAGAACAACAAACTAATTATTGGGTTTAAAATTATGCTTTTATTATTAAGAACATTTAAAAGAAAATAAAAATAGGTAGAATATCTAAACATAATAGTTAAAAGTATAAAAGTGTTAACTAGGCGTGTGCGAATATCGATCAAATCGAATCGAATCGAATATTCATATTCGATTCGAAATTCGAATCAAATAATTTGACTTTTCGAATTATTCGAAATTCAACGAATAATTCGAAATATTCGAATAATTCGAAAAATTTCGAATAATTTGAAAAATTTCGAATAATTCGAAAATTTTCGAATAATTTCACCTATTTGGTGGCGACAAGAAAAAATAAATATCCCCGATTATCACTTATGGCAAGAAGATATTTGGGTATACCTTGTACATCTGCTGAAAGTGAAGGATTGTTCTCTACTGCTGGTTAGTACCTGATAAACGAACTTTGTTATCACCAGATTCAGTTTCATATTTATTATTTTTGAACAAGAATTTGTAGTTAATTTTCATAATAATTGTTTTACTTATGTAAATAAATTTTTTGGTTCAAATAAAATGTTATTATTTATCAAATTTATATATAAATATCAGGCATAACAAATCCTAAATTCAATATATTCGAATATTCGGGATTATTACAATAATTCGTAATAATTTGAAAAAAAATCGAATATTCGAAAAAGTTTCGAATTATTCGAAAAAAATCGAATTATTCGAAATTTCACGAATAATTTGAAATAATATTTTCGAATTATTCGGGAACTTTCTAATAATACAAATTTACGAATTATTAGATTCGAGTTTCGAATCGAATATTGATATTCGATTCGATATGAATTATTCGTAAGTTCGAATTATTCGCACACCCCTAGTGTTAACCAATTAATGTTATTACGTTTTTGTTATTGCTACATATAAATATATTGTAAACGTTTAAAATAATATATAAAAAAATACATAGTACAATTAAGCGGTGGACTTGACAGAGATTTTTTGATATCGGTGATCGCTGCTACTGTTACCTAAAAGTAGCAGCTTTTAAAAATGGTAATATTATCACTTTTTATAGGAACATGCTAACATTTAATAAACAAAGCCAAAGTACACTTTGTTAAAATAGAAATAGAAAAAATAAAACAACTTTTTGTGTTCGCAGCCGTTTCAAAATTATCCGAAAAAAAAACGAAATTTTGCGAAACAGTTTTTATTTTTTAGGTTTATTTAAAAGGGTAGTTTATTTCTTAACAAATGCGAAAAATTTTAGACGGTGATTTCTTGTTCATAATAACGGGTAGTTTGCTTTATAAACATAGGATCAAAAGTCAACCATTAGAGAGATATCGCGGTACAAAAATGGCAAAAAAATAACGTTTTTATTTTTCAAGCGCTGGAAGAATGAAATTTTACGAAAATATTTTTATTATAAAAATAAACTTTCAAAATTTTTTACTTTTTATATTTAATGGAGGTGGTTTTTGCTAACCACATTTAAAGAGACACTTACGCGATGACTTAAAAAAAAATTACGATAGATTGTTTCATTAAGAAGTTTTGATACCTTATGTATTTTTTAAAGAAACCAACCAAAACTAACTCAAGCTCACAAAGCAAACAAGCCGAGTGGCGGCAATCAAAGAGTGAGGCGCAACAAAGATTATTTTTTCTAAACTGTTCTACACAAGACGATTCTACATCATTTCTTCATTTTGCCTATATGGTGAATGGCTCGAACTTTAGTTTAGTTCAACTGGAACTACCGAAGTGATAGGTGCCGTCAATTTGCTTTGACTATCGCAAAAAAATATGAACACTACAACACTACTTTAAAATGTTAAACTTTTAAATGAGGCCTGAACGATTTGCGCACTAATGTTTAGCCCGCAACATGTCAATTGCCCATACCTGTAGTAAATGAAGTTTATTGGCTCAAAATATCGCATCAATGTAAAGTGTGATAAATCGTTAAATTGTTTGAAAGCCATAGCCCTATAAACAAAACTTATAAAAAATTTCCGACACTTCTGATGTAAAAGCAAATTCGAAATTCACCGTGTTAAAGTACATAGGAACACACTCTGAAACTCTGTGGATCATGATCAGCCACGAAATAGCCCTGGTCCCTAGACTATTAATATTGGAAATGCAAAAAGTGCGGCTTAAGTTTAATATTGGATATATGAATATCCAAATAAAATACATATCCATCAAATACCATGTATAAAAAAATATTTTTACCCTTTATAAATTAGGCACTTTTAATTGTATATTATATTTTAACCAAAAAAGGGTATAAGAAGGGGACGAATTAACAGGGACATGTTGTCGTTAATATAACGAAGTGGCGCATTACACAGATGAGCTTTATAAATATTTTTTGCGCGCTTTTTTTAGTAAAATGGATAAGTCAATTATTAATTTTTTAACCAATTAAGAACTTACCTATGCCATCTATTCTTAGCTTATAAAACAACTATTTTTTTAAGCAATAATATTAGCTTAAGTCAACTTTTGTATTTTGTCGTAGCCATAAATTTGTTATTAAACAAGGTTTAATTTAATTTGTATTAAGCTTTGGGCATCCTATGTGTTATCCTATTAATATATATATATATATATATATATATATATATATATATATATATATATATATATATATATACTGATTATATAAAGTTTTAAGTAATCTTTAACAATTAAGAAATTTACCTAATTACTTAATAGATTTATATATATATATATATAAATATATATATATATATATATATATATATATATATATATATATATATATATATATATATATATATATATATATATATATATATATATATATATATATAGATATATATAAGCTGCTCCTTAATATTACAAATTAGCACAAGTTAGTTTTAATGGTCTAAAAGTTATAAAAATATGATAACTAACCTATTTTATTCTGCTAGGAAAAAAGTCCGAAAAAGCACTTTTGTGTAATTGAAATAAATGAGATGCGCCATTTTAAGATATTTCCGGAAATGCGTCAAATACATTTTATTAGTAACTAGCCGACTCTTGCCCACTTTGTTAGGCGTTTATTATATTTTTCTCTAAATTTTTTGTTGCAAATTTTACTTTCTTATAATATTACTATAACGATGTTAGTTTCAAGAACAATTTTAGTAAAATAAAAATAAATTTGTAAGAATGTGAATATTTATAAATGTGTGATTTATATTAAAAATCATTAAAATATAGTGTTTTCGCTAATGCACTTTAGTGTACCAGTCAAATTTTTATTATTAATACTATATATATATATATATATATATATATATATATATATATATATATATATATATTTAATGTTTTAATGTTAAGATACACTAAAAATTTAAATAAAGGGTGGTTTAAAATTGCAAAAATAATATTTTTTTAAAAGGAAAAAAATATATATTTTTTAAACTACTTCATGAAAAGCAAATGTCTAATACTTTTTTATTGCTTATGATTACCTGGCAAATTAAAGTGAAAACAAAAATTCCTAGCTTCTCACAAAGATTTCATTTACTTTTTTTATGTAAACAATAATAAATTAAGTTAAAATGTATGTTAGAAGTTACCCAAATTATAACGATTTATTAAAAGTAAGTTTTTTTTACCTATTTATGCAATTTAAATAACAAACTTAAAACATCTTATGATCAATAATTTTTTTAATTTGAGAAAATAATATTTATTTAGCTTTAAATCATTTTGTATGTAATAAGGCAATTTATTTAACCGCTAATATTTTAATAAATAATTTATTTTTTTAAATTGTAAAATTATTTATTTAAGATTTTTTTCATGTCAACCATCGTCCTCTTTTAAAATCAGAACAAATAAAAAAATTAAATATATAACACACTTTTAATAACTTCTTTTTGCTATTTAATTATGTGGATTTTTTTGTTTTTGATTTTTACATTTTCTAAATTAATATGATTTTGGTTAACTACTCTGTATATCCCACGGTAATTTTTGTTACAGCTTTTAGTATTTTGAAAAAATCGAAAAATTTTCATTAAAAATAACATTTTATTAAAATATTAAATAAAAAAACTGTAGATACAGTTTTATCCATGGACACACTGCGTATAACATTTGTTTAATACGAGCATGAATATAACTTAGCATATAGTAATAAACAAAGCACTAGGATAACAAACATATTTGTTTTACATTTGAACCAAATGTTAGCCTTAAACAAACTATTTAACTTACTCCTTCATATTTACCCATTTATTCCATAACTTAGATGGTTGCCCCTTGGTCGATTACGCCCGTGTACCGTTGCCCAAAACCGACAACGGACCGGTCACCCATCCATGTTATGGTCGCGCTGCTTTACTCCGATGATCGACAAGGCCTACCTGCGGGAGCAAGCCACAAACGCGACCATTCGATACTTGCAAGCACACTAAAATAACACAAAAAACCAGTTTCTAACCAGAGCTAAACTAACATCAAAAAAACTAAACGTGGGCACACATTCCCCGAAAAGGTCATGCTTTCACCTGGTGTTGCGTTCACTAGTTATATTTTCATGTGCGCGCTTACTTTTCCTTTTTTTTTGTCTTTTGGCTTTTGGCATTAGCCATACAGCCATTTACTTTTCCTAATTTTGACTTTAAAGCAGTTTGTAAAATATTTTTTGCTTTACAGGGATAAAAAAATGTTGTTCCCGATAGACAAAAAATTGCATAAGTTTGGGATATGAAGAAAATATATAAATAATGTATAAATTTATGTTTTTATCACGCAGAATAAATAAATGTACTTTAATTATTATAGTAAAGTCATTTTAAACAATTAACATGTCAGATATCAGACTACAAAAAAAAAAAAAAATGTGAATTGAGTGGTGCGTCTACGCAACGCTGCTCGATATTGGGTTAGACATTAAAACCTGGTCAAAATGCTTGGAACTGTTGATTTATACTTTTAAATATAAACCTTATATTCAGTTTTTAAATAAGCAGTGTTCAAATTATTTAAATTTAAAAGGATTAGCGATAATTTAAATTAATTTTTGTTAAGATGACAAAAGGAAAATTCTATTGTAGCTATATTCGCTAAATACTTATAGACTTTTATAGACCCTGTCTATAAAAGTCGTCTTACGAATCATTAAAAAATATAAAATATTTGGTCATGTGATTTCAGAAAAAAGTTCTGGAAGGCCTAAAGCTACTGCGATTTGCATGGATAAGCGAATTATAAATACTGCTCATAATTACCCAATGTAATCTTAATCAAAAAATTTTGAAAATAGAAAATTAAACTAAGTCTTTCTCAGCAAGGACAGTACAAAAAGAATATGTTCTAGTAGCCACAGGAGCCTATAGACCAGCAAAAGGACCCTTACTGCGGAGGAAGAACGTAAAGCAAAGCCTACAATTTGCGAACAAATTCAAATATTATCTTTTTCTAGTGATAAAAAAGTGCATGTTCAGCGACCAAAGGGCCAGAGATTAAATAAGTTTAGTTTAACAATTAAGCATTAAGCTGTGTGCTTTTCTTCGTATGTTACGGATCCCCGTCATCAAGTGGTAAGAAAAATGGACCGTTTCATGTATCGTGATATTCTGAGGAATGTAATCAAGCTCTACACGTTTTATTAAATGCCAGTGAATTTTGTCTTTCAACGGAAAAATGATCTTAAATACTCTTCAAAATTAGCAAAAGTATAGTATAAACAAGAAAAAAATAAGATTATTAAATTGGCCAGCTGAATGTCCGGATCTAAATCCGAGTAAAAATATATGGGAACTTCTGGATCACAAAATGTGTGACTCTGGTACGGTCAAAAATAATGTTAATGTAAATGTAAAGTTATTCAAAAACCTATTTAAGCGTAGGCCATCAACAGAATAATAAAAAATTATTTATATAAATGGTTAGAAGAATGCAAGCAGTGGTTAATCCAATATATTAAAACACTAAATACGAGTATTAATATAATAATTTAAATTAAGAAATAATATGAGTTTAATATAATTTTTAAAAATAAAAATTAAATATTTCAAATATTTTGTTCAGCCTTTTTAGTTATCTTATTCCAAAGACCAAATGCTAGTAAATTTGTAAATATTTTATTATTACCTATCTTTGGTCTGCACTATGCAATATTTTATATAATAAAATTTCACAATATCCTAAACCCAAACAAAAATATTTCACCCTATCACCGTAAAAATACAATTTCCCGTTTTACCGCAAGTGCCTCCAAAATTGACTTTCGGAAGTAAAGAACTTCAACAATTTAAATGGACACAACTACATATGTTAAGCATTAAATTTAAACCTAATACTTATTTCTTAATCTTTTTTGGTTAATTTATCCTATCTTTATACCTTATAGCTTTCAATATATTATTAGTAAAACCCTATGCTACCTTAAAGATAGCGAACAAATAAATTTTTTAACGTTTCACTATTGGTTACATTATAAATATTAGGTTTAGGGATAGGATATAATTAAGAAAAAAGATTAGGAAATAAGTGTTAGGTTTAAAATAATTGCCTAACATAGTGGTTTTCATTTGAATTATTAAAGTACTTTAATAACAAATTTTTAAAAAAATTGCATTAGCCGTTTTCTACCATGATTTGTTTTCTAACAAATCAAAAAAAAACTGCGCTTAACATGATATTTTTAAACGCCATTTTCTCACAAACTAATTAAGATAGGTATTACATATGGAATTAATTTAAAAAAAATATGTAGGGTCTTTAATTTATTATAGCAAAGACGAGAGCACTACTGGTTAAAAAAGATGTGTCACATACAAATAGAAATATCAGTAATCTGCAACCTATCCAACCATACCTGCGACCAAAATTGTAAATCAAGAAAAAACTTGCTTGCTAATAATCTCATAGGCACACGGAATTACCGAAAAAAAAAATAAAAAATTCAAAAAACATATTTTTGGGACCACTTAATTAAAAAGCGTGAAAGAGTAATCAAAAGTATATAATAAATTTATTTGCTAGTGGTTATGCTTTCTTGGGAAAATCAGGGTTAATTAGACAGAAAAAAGTAAATAATAAAAAAAAACATCTTTTTACAATTAAGTTAAAACAAGATTTATTTTTTGAATAAAAGCGTAAAAAAGAATCACCACATAATATTAAGAAAGAGTCAAAAATATATAAATAATATTTTGGAAAGTAAAAATAATCGGTTATGAATATTTTTATAACAACTTATATAAATAGCGTGCAAAAGTAATAAAACTTTTAACTTTTGGTTGAATAAATCGTCATATAATGTGTTACTATTTACATACACTTTAACTTTACTTGATATTGTATGCATTTAAAAAGTGTAATCCATTAATTAATAAAAAAAAATAGTTTACACCTAATTTTTTCGCGTAATGTCAAGTAATAAGAAAAAATGTAAAAGACTTTTTAAATTTCGTTTTTATGCTTTTTATTGAATCATTAACAAAAATATATTTTTTTATTTTTTATTTTCTTTTAAATTTTTTAAAATAATATTTAGGCAATTTTAGGGCACCCTGTATATTATAGCTTTTAGCATTTTAGACAAAGCAAACATTTTTATTAGAAATACGTTTTTCTCAAAATATATTATATATATATATGTATTATATATAAAAAAAATTACAGCCTTAAGTCGATCCGTGAACACACCTGTATTTGTCAAAAAATGATTTTGTCTTAATACAAGCTTTTTAAAAGTATATAACACAAAGGTTTATTTTTATAAACAACAACAAAATTTTTTTTTTTCATATCCAAAATATACTGACAATTACTGTACTGATGCTTACGTAATACGATTTTTTTATTAAATTTATTAATGTTTTTACTTTTGTTATATTAATCTAGGTAGGTATCACTTTTTTAAGATTTTTTTTTGAATGGTTTTTATCAATTTTTTTTTTTATTTATTGTAAGTAGAATACATGTTGGTAATTTATTATTTATAAAACATCTAATAATCAATTAGGCTTACTGACTATCTAGGCAACACATTTATTTTTTGTTAAAACTGTGGTTTTTTACTTTCTAACCCAATGCAATAATTTTTTTATGTTTTCTCAAATAAGAATCAACTAAATAGTATATTATTTTAACAAATAATCAACTAAATTATTAAATAAAAAGCTTTTTACCAATTACAATTTTTGCCCAAAAAGTGCAACCCACCCAAATGTATACAACAAAATAATTAATAGTTTAAAAAAACTAAAAAAACACGCTTTTATATGCAACCGAACTAAAAATTAGAAAATAATTTTTCATTAAAAAAATATTGTCATTTCATAGTAAAAAGCGTGGGGTGCATTTTACTATTTTTTCATAACTTTTCCATCATAGATATTTGCAAATATAATAATTATAACATTTAATATATTTATCACCCCACGCTTTTTACTATGAAATGACAATATTTTTTTAATGAAAAATTATTTTCTAATTTTTAGTTCGGTTGCATTTTTAGTTTTTTTAAACCATTAATTATTTTTCATTTTTTAGTTTCTGCTACTCTTGACAAAATGGCGAAAATTTTTTTAATGAACAAGAGTGGCAAATTTTAAAATTTTTCCAACAGATTGCAACTCACTAAAAATTTCTTCTTCATTAAGTAGCAAAGTTTGAAATTTTGCCAACAGATGGCAATCCAGGCAATGTTTGGACCGTTGCCAACATATTGCAACCCACTAAAAAATTTCTTCTTCATTTAATAGCAAAGTTTGAAATGTTGCCAACAGATGGCAACCTAGGTGTTGTTTTTATAATATAATGGAATTTTTTTCCTGGCGATCCAAAAAAGATAACGGGATACTGTTTGCAGATTATTGCATTGTCATGTTTCCTTAATACGTGTGCAAAGTTTCAAAGAAATCGAATAGCTGGAAGTTGGTTAAAATTAGGCTCAAAGATTCCGTTACATAGGCAGCCAGATAGATAGATTGATAGATAGATAGTTACAACCCAAGTTAATAAAAGCGTGTTAAAAAAATAAGCTTAATAGCAAAAACAAATGAAAAAAGTCCTGACGTTAGCAATTGCTTTGATTTTTGTCTATGATGTTTTACTGCATAGTGCAAATTTTTTATTATCATACCCTATTAAATGTTAATATTGGGCTTTTTTGCCAATTTTAAATTATTTTAATAATCATAACTTAATAAATATACATTTTTCGACAAAATGTAAAGAAACGTTTTTGGTTGCAAAATGGTTAAAGAATTAAATAAAATTTTATTTTATGCAAAAAAAAATATCCTATCTGTCAAAACAATTGGAGTTTAAAAAAATTCTTACCAAAACTCGCATCATGGATCGTCGTTATTATAATTTTATTCTGAACTTGATTCTTCAAAAAAAAATTATAAAAATAATTTTTTATACATTGCCGCCAATATGACAAAGGTTTATTTTTATAAACAACAACAAAATTTTATTTTTTTAATTTCATATCCAAAATATACTGACAATTACTGTACTGATGCGTACGTCACGACTTTTTAAATAGGATTTTGTTACTAAATTTATTAATGTTTTCACTTTTGTTATATTTATCTAGGTAGGTATCACTTTTTTAAGATTTTTTTTTTTAATGGTTTTTATCAAAATTTTTTTTTGATTTATTGTAAGTAGAATATATGTTGGTTATTTATTATTTATAAAACACCTATTAATCAATTAGGCTTACTGACTATCTAGGCAACACATTTATTTTTTGTTAAAACTGTGGTTTTTTACTTTCTAACCCAATGCAATAAAAAAATTTTTATGTTTTCTCAAATAAGAATCAACTAAATAGTATAATATTCTAACAAATAATTAACTAAATTAATAAATAAAAAGCTTTTTACCAATTACAATTTTTGCCCAAAAAGTGCAACCCACCCAAATGTATACAACAAAAAAAATTAGCTTAATAGCAAAAACAAACGAAAAAAGTCCTGACGTTAGCAATTGCTTTGATTTTTTTCTATGATGTTTTACTGCATAGTGCAAATTTTTTATTATCACACCCTAGTTAATGTTAAAATTGGGCTTTTTGCCCATTTTAAATTATTTTAATAATCATAACTTAATAAATATACATTTTTCGACAAAATGTAAAGAAACGTTTTTGGTTGCAAAATGGTCAAAGAATTAAATAAAATTTTATTTTATGCAAAAAAAAATATCTTATCTGTCAAAACAACTGGAGTTTAAAAAAATTCTAACCAAAACTCGCATCATGGATCGTCGTTATTATAATTTTATTCTGAACTTGATTCTTCAAAAAAAATTATAAGAATAATTTTTTATACATTGCCGCCAATATGACATAGTCTATAGGTAATTAAAAAACTTTTTTTTTTTAGTTTTTATATTATTTATTAATAAACTTAAAAAGGTGAGAGACTTAGTTTTATTTTTAATAAAAAAATAACAAATAATTTAATGGCATTTTGAGTGGCAAAAAATTATAAGAAAATAATAAGCCACACAATTTTCATTTTCATAACTACCATAAAAGCCAGGCATGCTTTATATTTTAGTCAAAAGTTTTGTACAAAAGTATTTTCATTGTTAATATGCCAGCAAGAAAGCGCACTTTCTAATAAAAGAATAGGACTTTCAAATTAGGCAGTTGTATTAAAATATTGTTTAAATTATAATGTCTTTCATTAAAAATGATTTTTTGTAGCATTGACCTTTTTTTTTTTGATAACGCCTTTAATATACATTTTGTCTAAAAAATGATGACCTTCATAATAAGGTAATAAAGTAGTAAGTCAAATTACTGTTAGTACATGACGTAAAAAAGTTCTTTCTCGCATTGTTAGGGAGTTACTGATATTTAACTTATATAATAAAATATATATTTTATTTAGAACTTTTATACGGTAATTATAGTATTAATAATATTCGAGTAACCAAACTAACTTATAAGGATACTCCTTTTTTACTGAAAACATCATTAAAGACGGTGTTCAGTATAAAAATACGTTCCATACCGGTATAAAAATACGTTCCATACCGGTATAGAGCATAAGCTCTATACCGGTATGAAAATCAAACCGCCGTCCTTAGCAGATACGTACGTTTAATCTCCTTCACTAATTTACCATGTACTCTCCGGCAATTCACTGCTGCAACGAGCGCGCAGATTGGAGTAGAATGAGATCAGGAATTGCCGGTCCACATTTCCATCTTTCAGCGGACACCACCTCGAATATTTACTATGCTTTTTATGGTCGGCGAGTTAGTTTCCACTCGTGTATAAGGGGTTTCAAGTCAAGAAAATACAAAAATCTTTTAAGATATGTTTCGTTTCTAATAAATGATGATAAAATTAAGGTAATCATATAATTTTCTTTTAAATTAATTTTACATCATGTATGTATGTTGTATATGTTTAAAACGCTGGGTATAACTTTAAATTTAAAGGCAATTTAAAGTAATGTAATTATAAAGTACATTAACTTAGGCAGCAAAGATCATACACGATGTTTTGTTTTAAACGTAGCAAATAGCTATGGTCCCGTATTTACAATTTAATTATTCTGTGTACTTTAAACTTAAATTTACTAAGTGAAGCTTCAATGGGGCTTTTGTCTTTGAGGTAATAATAATGTTTAAACAAATTGACCAATAAATATAAGGTGTGTTTCTTTTATTGCAAGTAAGGTGAATTTTTAAAACATTATTTGGCAATTTTAAAAATTTCAAATAGTAAAATATACACCGCATTTTACTTAAAACAACTTACCAAAATAATTTTGTTATTTTAACACCTAATAACTCTTTAAAATCTGGTGTTTTTTATTTTAGGGGAACATATTTTTTTGTCAAAATGTACTTGTTTAGTGTCTCTTGCCCCTAATAATACAAATGTAACAAAGTTAAACAAAATGAGGGTCAGCTAACAATACATCTAAAAAGCATTTTTTTTGTAGTAATAAATTTATCTTTTTTTTTTGTTTCGTAGTGTTGAGGAAAAATTGGATTCCGGGTGTCCTAGCAAGTGGCTATAACTCTTGTATATTTTAAAATACCCAAACTAAAATTTAGTTATTTTTAGCACTTTTTTATTTGTTTTTTTATTGGTAAATAAATTTTAATATTACTTATTTAACAGATAACGATCCTAACTTTCTTATTTTAAATGATACATTATCACTTATTAAAAAATAAAATACCCTAGATATTTGCCGGCCTGCCGCTTAGCCGCTTATAGCTTGTATTGTAGCCGAAGCCTGAAATTTATTTAGGGGACCAGGTGTGCTAGATTTTTTAAAAAACGGTGTATTTACCTACTTAGCCTCGCACTATATGGAAAACTTTTTATTGGTAATTTTACAAAACAAGTTATTCCTAATAAAAAGTTCTGTATAATCTAAAACCTAAAGTGCAATTTTCGGATATTACATCCTAAACATCTTTTTTTTATAAAAAAATTTGATATTATGAAAAAAATAGCAATACTTTTCTGTTGAGTAAAATTTACATTTTATAACATATCTCGTATACCACTGCCAAAAAATAATATCCTATTATTGCATTTTGGGTTTAAGTTTATGCAGAACTTTTTATAAAGAATAACTTTTTTTGTAAAATTATTAACAAAAAGATTTCATATGGTTCGAACCTAACTAGACACGCTATAGATATATATTTTTTTAAATCGAACGTATAGTATTTCAAAAATGTACTGTAAAATTTCTGTAATGATATAAACGCTATTTTTAGATCATTGTAAGCAGATAGAAAGGCCGGCCTATACTTATTTAAAAATTTTAAAACCTTTCATCTCCAAACCATGTGTTTTCTTTATGTTGGGAGTAAAAAAGGCCGATTTTCCTAAAATTCGACAATATCATTTAGTACACTTGTGCTTCTTGCATGTGCTATAATTAGATCGTAATGTTATATCCATTTTTTAAACACAAAAACTAACAAAGAAAATATCTCATTTTAAGATTAAAATTTGAATAACGCGTCATTTTGTATTTTTTTGTTCTCTTATTCTAGCACCTGCGATAACGACAATAATTCTAATTAAAAATTTTCTTTATTTTTTTGTTGTTGGATTTGCAACAGAACAAATATCAGCCAACAAAAAATTGTTTGAGGACGGCAAGTTTGGCGCCTCCTCACATGAAAAAAATAAAACTTTGTAAATCATAAAATGGATTAAAAAATTATTTTATTTATTATTGGTAGGTATATTATTTCTTATTATTAGTCTTTAGACACACCAATTTATTATTTCAAGTCTTAAATGACATTGGATGTTTTTTGCTAAAGCACGTGTATGTAATCTTTGTGCTCTAAATTTTATGTAATCCACATTACAGTGGCGTTGCGTAAGCAAAATTAGGCGTAGGTCAAGTCGTATGCGAGGCCCCTTTTGTTAATAAATGATCGTGAAAAAAAAGGTCATTTTGCCTTTTCCATGGTATTTCATACATAATACAATTATGCAAGACCCTTTTCATGACATATTACTATTACAGGCCAAAAAATAAGTCCGCACCATTTTATTACCTTTATTTTTATGTTATCTCCATATGTCACATTTCAGACCTTTATTTTGCTGCAAGGTTCTTCCAGGCGCGAGGCCGTAGGCGACCGCCAACATCGCCTACTCGTAGCTAGGCTACTTTAAGCTTATAAAACTAAGGTTAATTTTTTATTACATTTTTTCACACCTAAATAAATATTTTTACTTGTATACAGATTTAAAAACTAAACACTTATTTTCAAAAGCTCGTATTATTGCCCTATCCTAAGTGTTGATGGTGTCGATCAAATATCTTCAAGGTTTTGATACTGGCTAAGACTTTCTAGATGTACAACATTTTTTTTTGCCTATGGACTCTTCTATATTATGTACACCAGATCATTAAGTCGTACACTATTCTATATGGCTCTTCCCATAAAATTTCGGTAAACACCCTTTGTTTCTTCTTTAATTATAACCGGGCTACCCGATGACGCCAAAGTTGTTAAGAATATCGAATTATGGAGGCAATTAGTGCTCTATTTATACTAATGATGGCAAGGCAAGGAATCTCACTTCTGACACAAAATGGTTTAAAACCCTTAGTATAAAAACACGTAATGTCGTTTTTATACCTAAATTTACAATAAAACATAACTATAGGAACAACTACGACACATTTTTTTACTTGTTGTTTAGCGTTTAGTTTAAATGTCAATGTCTCGAAGTATACAGTGCAGAGATCAAAATTATACCAACTCCCGAGTGTTTTACATTGCCCTTTTGTAGTAATGGAGGAAAGTTTAATATTTTTCAAAAACGTCTCTTGAATTCTTTATGTTTTACCCATCTATTATTGATCTGTAATACCATAGAAACGGAATATGTTATGGTAGCAATAATACCTGCTATCACACCTAGGGCATTATAAGCGGGCATTATGATAATGCCCGCTTATAATGCCCTAATGCGCTAATATGGAAATTTTATTGCTTATCCAATTTTATTTCTCTCACAATAAAGATCAAGTTTATACAAAAAATAAATTTTGTTTAAACAATACTAAAAATTAAACTTTATTTCCAAAATAAAAATTACAATTTTGAAATGTCCCGAAAAATGTAGCTGATCCCACTATAGAATAGTTGGTGTTTTTTGTGATGGTAGCAGCGGTGGTAGCACTACCGCTATTTTGTATAGAAGAACAGTCCATCAAGTTAGTTGATACGGAATTAACTGAATTGGCAATCATTTTGGCTACTTTGTTTTTGGATGAAATACTTTCTTTTATATATCCTTCAGCTACTGAACAGCTTTTCCATTTCCCATGTTGTTTTAGCGTTTCAAACGAAGCACCTGCCTCAACAAGTAAAGTTGACGATGTGCGACGCAAACAGTGGCCGGTGTAAGCTTCTGCATTATCCAATTTTAAAAATTTTGCGATCAATGTTGGGACGCTTCCTATGGTATTTTTTCCAATGGGTTGTACTGTACATCGACCCTTTCTATAGGTAAGAAAGAATCTTCGCTTCTTTATTCCAGCTGATCTTAATGTTGTGTACTTTTTTATTAAATTTAAAGCGCTTAACTCTTTTTCAATGATAGTAAAACTTTTTGAAGTTGAAGTTTTAGTTTCTGGTACCTTTATAACCAAGACTGTTCCTCTATCTTCAATGTCATCAATAGTCATTTTGACCAACTCATCTCGTCTTAAACCTCCAAAAACACCCATTACTAATATAACTTTGCGTACCAAGTAGATATCATCATGAGCCTTCTTAATAAATTTTAATATTTGTTCTCCTTCCAAAACTTTAGACTTCTTCGGGACGTATCCTTTCGACTTAACTTTTAAAAAAGATATGAGACGATGGTATTGCGAAATGTCTATATTTTCATAGACCATCAACGTAGACCTTAGGGTGGAATACTTGGTCCAGAGAGAGTTTGGACTGTATTTTTCCGACTAAAAATAATAAAGTTTGTTAAACATATGTATTAAAATAAAATCAATAACTTACCAGTTCCTGAAAATATGCCATTAAAACGGTTTCGGTTATTTGAACAATTGCGTTCGCATCTTTCCAAATACCAAATATGCCATACTCCCGATCATACTGTTGCCTTGATTTAACTGGCAAAAGATTTTCGGTTGCTTTTATGGCTTTTTCTCTTATATTTTGTGGAGTTTCTTCCATTTTGAGCAAATCGTTAAATAAAAAATGCCAACTGACTAACTGATAGAAACATCAAAGTCAAACTTAACACCAGTCATTATCTACTTACGTATACAGGTACAGGTACAACTTATTTTTATATTGCGATCAAATAATGTAATTGGTCATTGAAAAACTCTTTTTGGGTAAAACATAAAGCATTGTATGAACCACGGGCTTTACTGGACTATAATGCCCATCAGGTCAAAATCTAGCCTTCAGTAACGCCGTTGATACATAAATAGCTATTTAGTATAGGATAAAATAAAAGTTTAAAATTTATAATTCGAGCGTTATCGAAAACCTTTAATATTCTTTAAGGAACTTGAAAGAACTAAGGTAAATTATTTAAATAAATTATCAAAGTAACTTAAATAATTTTAACTCCATACAATTTTATAAAGTAACCACCCTTTAACCAAAGTCCGTAACTATATTTATATAGTCGAAATTCTTAAAAATGCATATCGTTTTTAAGCATAGGCAGTGTGTGTGGATGCCATATGTGTAAAAAGTAAATAATTACTTTTGACTCACTGATAAAATAAGCCCACAAAAAAATAAAAGTCAAGACGTGATGGGGTGCACTAAAACTGATCGTGACGAATAAAAATAATTTTGACCTCCTGTTCACCTTTTAGACCGCCCCAAAACCTCCCCAGGGGGATAAAATGTAACAACGAAATTACTATTCAGCAATTTATTTAATTCAGTGCAACCGTATAGTTGCCAATTTTAGATATAATTGCACCTGTGTATTACTTTTGATTTAACCGGAAGTGATATAAACTTTGCTATTTCAAAAGAAATTCCCTGTATATTTTTAAGATCTGAATTCTATAAGTCATTTTCATATAACAAATATCCATAACCTAACTTTTTGGGTTTTGTGGAAATCTAATATTAAGTGCAAATTTAATGTAAAACTTAAGAATTACGTGCAAAAAGAAGGAGAGGATATAGGAAATAGGGGTTAGTTTTCTATTCAAGATTGATGATAAATATCTTCAAAACAAAACGTGTTCTACTAAAAATTCTTTTAAATTCGCAATCAGCAGCGGCCGAAAAAAACCCCGTATACCAAATTTTATTAAAATCCGCGATGGGTACGGTTTGTTAACAATTTTTTAATTTTTATTTAAAAAAAATTGGTATTAGTTTTTAAAAACTTCATCTCCATTTAAAATATTCTATTCAATAATTTTAAGTCTGTATTAGTGTTTTAATGATATAAGCAAAATAGCGAAAAAGTAATTTACTTTCAAAGAATCTGTATAATAAAGGTTTGGTTTTTATTTTTACAAATTTACCTCTATGAAAAACATGCAAAAACTTTTAAACCACTTCTATATAAAGCTGAGTTCCTTTTTAGTATAGATTATTTTTAAAATTAAAAGCCCTTTTTCAGTGCTTCTAGTTATTCGCAGTTTGTAATTGCAGTTTTGTATTTTGTTAAACGACGTAAAGGCAGTAGAACATCACATAAAAGAGAGCTTTGTACTGGTAAAAATAATTTACTTCAAACGCCTTTCATCAGTAAGCGAAAACGTACCATTTTACTTAACTAAAAAACCTGAATTTTTGCCAGTGTTGCATATTATTAAAAACAAAAATCCTAACTTTTTAAATTTTCTTTATTGTTTAATATACAAGATATTTAAAAATTGATCGCGAGGCTAAAGGCGATAATTGTACATAATAAAATACCGGTACAGCTTTATTCTGCTTTATATACTTTTTTAAACTTTTATTAATTTTTGAGCTACAACCCATTTAAGTTTTAATTTTTAATTTGGGGAAAAATTATAAATAAAATCAGGCAAATAACTTTGTTTTTCGTCACTGTAACTATTAACATTGTGACAGCAGTGCTTTGTTACATTTTTAAACTTAATATTTCAAAACTACTTGGAACTTGTATATTTAAAATGTACTATTACAAAGTAACAGACAATTTAATACAGTATTTTTTAATGTTTTTTTTCAATTGCTTGCTTAAGCAAAAGCCGATATGACTCAAATTTTAAACACAGACTAAGTAAGTCAATGGCGCTCACTTTAGTTATAATTCATATTGATTCTGTGTCGCTAAAGTGTACAGGGTGTGTTATTTTAGTTGCAACTGCGGGGTATCTCCTAGTTTTTATGAAACTAAAGATGCCATAAACAAAGCAGTCATAACCATCTTAGTTTCTGAGCTACAGGGCCATTTTGAAAATTTTGCATTCTTAGGTACCCTTTGTATCTTAGTTGGCTGAAAACTTATCAAAAAGGTTAAAACGGTTTCTTATAACATTTTACGCAGAATGCAGTGTATATATATTTTTTTAATAATATATATTTTTTAAATATTGACCATGTTGGGGTTTTTTAAATGAAACTTCCTATAGGTATTTGTCAAACACATATTTGTCTTTTTACAAGCTTATATAAAAATTTTTAACCACTATGGGTTTTTCCATAAAAATAGGCATAATTTCAAATTTTGTATTCAAAATTTTGGAGTAGGCCATGCAAAACAAATCAGTTAGCCGTTTTTTTCTTAACTTGATTACTGCAGTGGCTCTTACGTCACCACTTTTTAAAATTGGAAAATTTATTAAAATTATTAATGTTTTTTTCTTTTGTTGGGTGGGTAGCACATTCATTAAAAAATTTTAATTAATTGATTTTTAAATTTTTGTTAGCATTATCTGTTTTGTTAATTTTTTATTAAAAACAATTAGTTATATTTACTTACATTTTTTAGTCTATGCAACACACTTTTGCTGGCCCGAGTCCGAATTGCAAAGTACCCACCGTTAATTTAATTTGTTTTTTCGGATCAACATGTGTAAGAACTGATGAAGATAGTAACACATTTTTAGCCCACTGAAAATGTTTACCGCATTCCTAAGTCCAATTCCATCCTACATTTTTTTAAGGTTCTATAGTGGTTTTAAAATTATAGATTTTTTTTATAAATTTACAGTAAAAATTAATCATACCCTTAAAGGATTTTAATTCTGTAACCGAGGTGGGAATAGGTACATTTTGTATAGCAGCTACCCTTTTTTGATGTGTGTAGGCTTTTTTATCAATTCGACGACCCAAGTATTTAACGGACTTTTGAAATAGGAAACATTTCTTTTTTTTATTACTTTTAAATTGCAATAATTTAGCTTTTTAAAATTCTTTTTAATCGCGCTAAATGTTCACGGTCATTTTACCGGTAACTAAAATGCCGTTTAAAAAACAAGCAACCCCAGGAATATCTACAAAGATTTGTTCCATTAGATTTTGAAATATAGTCGGTGCGCAATTTGTAGAAATAGTGACTAACTTTCTTCCGTTAACAAAATGTTGATAAGCATCTGAAAAAAATCCTCCCTCTAACTGCGTAAAAAGATTCTCTATTCTAAGCAGTTGAAAATGTTGGTTTTGTTACTGAGGGTTAAGTGTAATTTTAAAAACTTTACAAATTCGAATACTGCCATTTTCCTTCAACACAGAAACACACACTACCTATTATCTACAAGTCGCTTAATTTCATTTTCTATTTGTGCCCTCAAGGCAAAAGAAACTGGTCATGGTTTACAAAATTTGGGTGTCGCATTTTCTTTTAATTTTAAAGAAACTTTAAATTTATTAAATGTTTTAATTTGATTATCAAAAACCTTGGCATATCTTTTAGGTAATTCCAAAATTGTATTTAAAGAATCGTTATACAGAAAATTCTCTACAACATAATTTTTATTACTTAATATAGATACTTCTATAACAAACCTATTTAAACCATTTTTACCTGTTAGAGGAGAACCGCCATTACGTATTGTATGTTTTAAGATTAAAAGATATTTTTCTCAAAAACAGCATTTAAAAAAATATATCCAAGAGGTTTAAATTGAATTTCTTTATTATCGAAAAACAATAAATAACTTTTTAACAAAGGTGTATTCTTAAAATGTTAAAAATATATTTTTCTAAAATTGCGGCATGTGCAAATCCTGTATCAATTTGAAAACTGATTGGAATATATTTAGCAATCAGGTAAACATATTTATTATTATTATTATTTTTTTTTATTACTATCAAATTCTGATGCAAAATTTTAATCTGAAAAATTTAACAAAAAGTTTTTGTCTAGTTTTCCCTGAGTAAAAGAATTATTATAAATATCTTTTATTATATATACTGTGTCCTCATAGGAAAGATCATCATTATTACTAGAGTGTAAAAAATATTTTTAACAACCCTCGTTTCCTGAGGTGCTAAGTGCCTCTTAATACAGCACCTATAATAAAAGCAATTTCAAAAAGCACATTTATAAGAAATATGATAATTTTGACCACATACTAAACACTTACTAGTGTATAGTTGTTCGTTTTTAAATGGCTTTCTCCTACCTTACTTTTGATTCTTTCTTGCCTTTTTTCTGCACCTCTGGGCAATGTCTTTCTGGATCGTACATACCTCTGCGAGCTAGTGCAATGTTGTTGGTAATTTAGTGGCTCTGACTTGATGTTCAACAGACTAAAATTTTCTCTTACTTTATGCTTTTTCAAAGAAGACTTTTAGATAAAGCTAGGTTCACCATTTTTCCAATCTGTCTGTTTCATTTTTAAATAAACTGTTCATAATTTTGGAACCATTTATACCAATAACAAAAATATCGTGCATTACTGCAGTTAATACCACTTAAAAACCACAATTGAATATAAACTTTTAACACGAGCTTCCCAAGCAGATACACTCTTATTTAATTTAGGTTTTGCTGTTATAAAAATTTACCCTTTTCGCAAAATATGATTTCAGAGGTGACAAATTTTCCACGAATAGCTTCACCAATAAGCTATCATATTGTTTATTTTCTGGTAATTTCGGTACACACAAATTTCGGACAAGTATATAAGTATCTTCCGTTAGAGAATTAAGCAGTGTTGCCTTTTTTGATTCTCGTCCGTTATTTTATTCGCTATAAAAAACTGAGCAATTCGCTCTTTGAAAACCGAAATATTTGACGTTTTATGATTAAAGGTTTGCGACGAACCCAAAATTCCGACCATCTCCGCCATTTAACTAAGCCAAGGGAATTTACAGCGGTCACAAAAAAAATCATACTAAATTTGCACAAACACCATATTAATAACTTATTTATTGTACTATGCCGTTCATAACTGCACGTGGATTTAACTAATGTCGCCATAGTTCTATTCGCCAGGATAGGGAAAAATTAAATAATCTAATGTTTATTTTAAACATAACCATTTAATACTGCATGCCCATATGTACAAATATTTACAGCAAGAGAGGTAGACCTTTTTTTGTAGTCTCCTATAATTTGTGAGTTAAGTTGATATAAGAGGGGCTAAAGATGCAGAGTATACCTTTTTTGAAGTCTCTTACAATTTGTGAGTTAAGTTGATATACAAGGGGCTACAGATAATATAGAATATGGCACAACTTTTTTCTTATACAAATTGTAGTTACCCTTTGAACTTGAAAATAAAAATGGCATGGCACTTTTCGGCATAATAAAAAGGACCACAAAAAACGCTATACAGTGCTTGTGTAAATTCAGGACCCCCTACTAACTTTTGAATCGTTTGGTATTTTTTCATAGAAATTTAAGGACTTTAGTGAGACAACATGAACCAAATTTTAGATAGAAAATAACAGATATAAATGTAAAACTGACAAATGGCTGCCATTTTTAAAGAACATTTAAATGGAAAGGAGGCTGTTGTGGCAAATTATTCTAAAGCTCCTGTCGAGTACTTTATAAACCCAGAATATAAAGTCAATATCCTTACCTACTATAAAATGGCGGTACTTTAAAAATTACCTAAATACCTCATTTAGATGACCGTATTTCCGAATCTATTAAAGTTAGATACACTTTATGTGGTATTTTCTTTTAAGGATTTATTTAATGGCAATGTTGGTAATACTATACAGGGTAGAATAAAAAAATTTTTTTTTGACGGACCCTGTATATTATATCATCATTAAAAAAAAAATCTTTCTTAGTTTTAAAGATATGGCCATTCAAATCAGGTGTTCCGGAATTTTTAAAGTCCCGTCATTTTTTGGGAGGTAAAGGTATTCACTTTATATTCTAGGGTTATAAAGAACTTGACAGGAACTTTTAAATAATGTGCCACAAGACCCCCTTTTCATTTAATTTTTTTTTTTAAATGGCACCCAGCTATCAGTTTGACATTTATATCTGTCATTTTTTGTTGTTATTTTGGTTATTATTGTTTCACTAAAGTTCTTAAATTTTTATAAAAATACCATATAATTTAAAAGTTAGAAGGGAGGTCAAGACTTTAGACAAGCACTGTATATTTCTATATTGGCAAAACAAGACATAGAAAACGTGTTGTTTTGTTATTATCTGGGTATCTGTAAGTAAAAATTCAGGCCTCTAAAATAGTTATTAAAATAAAAATTTCGACATTTTAGTCCACATATCGACGCACTGTGCGACGGTATTTTGGTCAATTTTGAATAAATGAGTTTTTATTTATTTAAAAAGTTAACTTTACTTTAAAATATTAAAAATATTTTAATTACTTGTATTAGTAATAGCATTAAGCCAATGAAATGATGCAGTTTTAAAGGTAATTAAAATATTTTAATGTATAAATAAAACCCATTGCATAACTGACGTTAAAAGCCTAATAAAATAGCGGTATATTTACGTGTGATAAAAATGCAACACTTTTATACTAAAAAGATGTGTCAGAAAATTGTACTAAAAAATATAATATGTTAAAGGTATATCGGTCATAAATAAATAATACTATTAAAATCTGATAGTACCTGGGCCAGTAATGAAATTGTCTTTGTGATAACAGTTTTAAAACATTTGTAAGGGAGTGTACTTTTAAGGAGTCTATCACAAACATTTATATCGCCATATATGGAAGAGGCGCTTTAACCCAGCCTGTCAATGTCAAATGCTTCGGGTGTCGGACTGGGCAAACGCGTCACTTTTTATCTCGGACAAATTTACAATAATGTTTTACATGCAATTTTCAACATTGTGCCAAAAATCGTATGGTTTACAGTTAAAAGGTAAAAGTGTATATCATGTAGTAAGTTTCATTACCGGCCCAGGGACGATCATGCATGTTAAATATGGACACTGTTAAACCAACAGATTAAAACGTAATAATGGTTTAAAAGTAAAAATATAACAATTTAAATAATTCAAATCCTTTACCACATTAAAAATACTTCATGACAAAAAGATGACACATTTGTAATGACAGTTAAAAATATTACAGTCGTGCTCAGTAAGGGAATTTTTGACATTTTAATAGTTATGTAAGTTATACAGTGTATCCGCGGATGGACCTAACTATACCTGTTAGTTCTTTTATTTAATGTATTTAGGTTAACGCCAAAAAAATAAAAAAAGCTCAAAAAAAATGTAACTAGAGAACTAAAAATCGACGCTTCGGTGGCAGGGCTGCCATTTCCTTAATTAAACCCAAGACAAATACACACATACATATATTGCAATACGCATATTATTGTATTTTATATTTACGTAAATATGTAGGCCTCTATATGCATTAAATAAATAATGTTATAAATGTATCTACCATTTTTTAACTTTTTAAAATATTTCACAAAAAGAAAACAACTGGATAGAAAGAGTTCCGATCTCCATCTGACAATTCCTATGTCGAATTCTTTGACTTTCTTTCAACAAAGATTGACAGTATCATTTCCCAGTTTACAATGGCCGAAGTAATCGTGCTTGGCGATTTCAATGTCCATAATAAGGATTGGCTAGGCTCTTCAAAAACTGACCCTCAAGGCAGAGCAGCCGAAATCTTCGCAGTCAGTAATTCTCTTACCAACCTTATTATCACTCCTACCTACTTTCCTAGAGTGCCAAATTATAGCTCAAACCCCTTAAATCTTTTTCTTACTTCTAACCCTGAACTTTATGAAGCATCTGTTACTGCCCCTCTAGCTCGCTCAGATTATGGCTTGATTACTGTATCTTACTCTGTACATCCTGAGGTAAATGAATCCATGCCACCACGCACCGTATGGCACTACACTCAGCCGACTGGGAAGGCCTTAGGGACTTTTTGCCACGTACCCTTGGGACATTATCTGCTTTTCTTCCCAGGATCCTTCCGAAATCTGTAACCAACTGACCGAGTCAATTCTATTGGGCGTTAAAACCTATATACTTCACACCAAGAAAACCATCAAACCCTCTAATCACAAACCTTGGTTCACTAAAACACGTGACAAAGCTAGAATTTTAAAAGTTCAGGCTCACAAGAAGTTTCTTCAGAAAACCGACAGGCTAGCATTGAAGCAAGAAACCACTACAACCAAACAATCTCAGAAGCCAATGACTCCTTTGATAACCGTATAAAAAACAAAGTACTTTCTTGCTCAAATGGCAGCAAATCCTTCTGGTCCTTTGCCAAAAACATCAGTAGAAATTTCTGTACCAGTTCTTTTCCACCATTAACTTTGGAAGATGAAATGATTTCTACATCTAAAGGAAAGGCCGAACTATTTGCTAAACAATTTGCTGCCAATTCAACCAATCATCCAATTCCAACTGTTCTCCCAGTTCCTCACAAAATGCCCAATATTTTTTTAAGGTAAAACACATTAAGCGCACCCTTTCTTCTCTTAACACCAAGAAATCGTCTGGGCTAGATGTAATACCAGCAATCGTTTTAAAAAAATGTGCTCCTGAACTTGCACCTATTTTAACCAGGCTCTTTCGAATTTCTTATGACACGGGTATTTTTCCAGACAGCTGGAGAGCTGCACGTATCCAGCCTATTCCCAAGAAAGGATCTAAATCTCTTTCATCCAACTATAGACCCATTTCACTCCTCTCAATGCTTTGTAAAGTAATGGAGAAATCCATTAACTCGCAAATTCTTAGATATTTAGAAAAACATAAAATTTTACATGACAGGCAATACGGATTTCGTCACAAGAGATCTACCGCAGATCTACTTTCCTTCGTTTCACACAACTGGATCAAGTCTCTTGAGTTTCTAGGTGAGTCCCAGATCGTTGCTCTTGATATATCTAAAGCTTTCGACCAAGTCTGGCATGACGCACTTCTTAATAAACTTCCCTACTACGGTCTTCCAACTAAACTCTGCTCTTGGCTCTCCAGTTATCTTTCTAATCGAGGTATATCAGTAATTGTTGATGGCCACTCTTCAAGCTTTCACGAAATTAATGCTGGAGTGCCACAGGGTTCAGTACTAGCACCAACTTTGTTTCTTCTTCACATCAACGACCTTCTTTCTTCCACAACCAATCCCATTCATAGTTATGCTGACGATAGTACCCTTCACTCGACTTTTCAGGTTCCGAAACCAATCTCTTACCAAAAACTAGCAAAAAACCATAATTAATGAAAAAAATTATACACTTTTGAGTAGTTTCTGTTTTTTTCGATTTTTTTATTTTTAATTTAAGTAATATTTTCGCTTTTTTAATATAGATTATAGACAAAGCAAATATATTAATAAAAAACCCTTTTTGTTTGATATATTTAAAATAAAAATTATACAGGTTGGAAATTTCACGTCAAGCAGCTCAGCAACACAACAAACATTTGTTTGGACCGATTGATACGTATAAGGTCTTAAAATGTTTGTCTCGTCGTACGAAATCCGTGTGACACTATTTAAAAACTCAAAATAACGAACTTAATATGGTGGTTAAAAGCTGAAGAATACTGAATAAATAACAAACAAATTTGTTACTTAATATTAGCAACGAACCGGGTCATTTTTTCAAATTATAGCTGATGATATAGCCTTTTGAAAGATTATGTGATTGAATTAAAAAATCCAAAATGGCGAATCCAGGATGGCGGACCAAACTTAGAAAAATTATTAAAGTTAAAAACCCTTATACAAGGAGTCCCTTGCACAAAAACAAAATAACTTTTTTAAACCAATTAGTATGTAACTTTTAAATACAATTTATTTTTTTAACATATTTAACATAAAAAATGTGTAGTCAGTAAAAGTTGATTTAAGCAGCCGTTTTTAAGATATTTGGATTAAAAAAGCACTTCCTGCAGGGAAATGGTCTGAGCTATAGGAAGTATTTTTGAATTAGATGCTAATTTTTTAGAGTGTAAATTCTAGGGTGATTTTAAAAAGCATAGTTTAAATAAACACATGTTCTAACTGGCTTTATTTTTGACATGCATGATGGTAAAGTTTAAAAAATCTAAGCTTTTTTATTACCAGTATTTTAAAAGTTAAGCCAAAAAATCACTTTGGGATTTTAAAAAGGGCCACACAGATTTCAAAGGTCTGTTCCAAGACGAACATTTTAACACCCCATACGTCTCAATCGATTAAAATAAATTCTGGCCGTGATGGTGATCCGCTCGACGTGAAATGTCGGAGTTATAGATAAGTCCATCTGTATACAAACTGTATAAATTATAAGGGCCAAAGAAAATTTAACAATTTCTAGGTACAATAACAATATTATTAAAGTCTAATACCGTTTCTACAATTTCTAGCTCTAAAATATTTAATTATTTAAAAAATTTGCACAGGCATTTCAAAATGTAATAAAATTAAAATACTAAACACTTTTTATTACGAAACAAAAAAATTTAATTGCAGTTCCTTAAAGACTACTTTCTTTATTCGTTAACAAAATCAGACTTGATAGTTAAACCTGACAAGAATAAACACCAAGTGAGATAGATTTTTTTATTTTATTTATTATTAAGTAATTATTGGGATATCCCAAAAGACCATAGACATCCTTAGGCCAAGATATTTTTATTTATACTGACTAAAAAGAAATTGACTTTCTTTTTCTTAATTATATTGAAAAAGTTGACAATAATAAAAAAAAATTCTGTGGAACCCACACACAATACTAAGAGGTCCCGCATAATAAATTATAATTTTCTATATGATTAGCATGTAAAATGTTGGTTTTTTAATTTAGTATTTTATAACTCTTTAATGTTTAATAAAAAAGGCCAGGCTAAATTATTTTCCTATATAAAAATTAAACGCTCTACAAAAAGCCCTTCTACAATTTTCTGATAAACCAAAGCGTTTTTTGGTTATTTAACATTAAATTATAATTTATAATATTTTCTTATTTTTTTCAATTTTTTTTTGTGTTACAGATGCTTTTATTTAACTGTTAAATTTCAAATTAAAATTAAGTTTTTTCCTTATAAAATTATTAATAAATAATAATTAAAAATGTATTTTACATGACCAGATCTGGCATGCCGCACTTAATAAACTTCCCTCCTATGGTCTTTCAACTAAACTCTGTACTTGGCTCTCTAGTTATCTATCTGATCGACGTATATCAGTTATTGTGGGCAGCCATTCTTCAAGCTTTCACCAACTAAATGCTGGAGTGCCTTAGGGCTCAGTTCTGGCACCAACGCTGTTTCTTCTTCACATCAACGATCTTCTCTCGTCCACAACTAATTCCATTCATAGTTTCGCCGACGATAGTACCCTTCACTCCAGTTTTCAGGTTCCTTAACCCATCACTAAACCTAACTTGGAAAACAAACTCAGAGCGATGCAGATATCTCTTTCGCAGGATCTTAATTTAATATTGGATTGGGGCGCCAAAAATCTCTTCCATTTTAATGCATCAAAAACACAATCATGTTTCTTGTCGCAAAAGAGTCATCAAATACTCATCGTTTACTTATGAGCGGCCAAGTTTTACAGAGCAAAGACATCTTCAATCTTGTGGGCGTCACATTTGAAAGTAACCTTAACTGGCATAAACACATTGTATCTATAGCCACGGCAGCTTCAAAAAGCTTGGATTTCTCTTTTTAGCCAAAAAGCATTTCTTCCCTTCTAATTTATACACTTTATATGTGTCCCAAATTCGACTTCCCTTGGAATATTGTTCTCATATCTCCCTCTTACCTCGCTCAAGACACCCACGGTACATTAGTATTTAGGCTTTTAGCCTTCGTGGTTTGTCCAAAGATAAAATAAAAAGATAAATTGTAATAGAAATTTGACAGTTAAATAAAAGCATCTGCAAAACAAAAAAAAATGAATACAAAAGATTAAAAATATGTAACAACATTTTAATAGTTTTGTTTAAAAATAAATAAAAAAATCATATGCATTATGTTTTAAAGTTAAATCACTTTCAACACACTGGTTTATAAGAAAAATATAATAAAGCTTTTTGTAGAGCGTTCAATTTTATAGAAATGAGAGATTGGTTTAGCCTTTTTGATGAGCCACTAAAGAGTTTTTAAATTCTATACTTTAAAACAAGCATTGCCATGTTAATCATATGAAAAATTAAAATTTATCAGGCGGGGTCTCTTAATATTATTATTGGATTGTGTGGCTTCGACAGGATATTTTTGTAATATTTTTAACAATTCTTTTGATGTAAATAAAAAAAAGAGTATATTTTATTATTATTTTTTTAATTAAGTCTTATCGTTATTTGGTCGGTAATAAATTAAATGTCAAAATTTTTTAAAATCTCCTGAAAAAAATTAAAAAAAAAAAAAATATTATTTAATCTACCTTGACAGCGGTGGCAAACTTGCCACCCAAATGTTGAATTTTATTTTTCCATTTACTTGTTTTTTTGTTTTTTGGTAATTTTTAATAACTACTATCTTATTTTTACTTTGTAGTTTTATGAAAAATTATTTATTTCTATTAGGTAAAAAAATGTATTAAGCAATTTAATTAAAAAATAATAAATGCGATTAACAATTTATATTCTATATATTATTTATTTAAATTTTTTAATATTTTATTGATTAAAATTTAAAAAACACAAAAATACATTTTATACTCTATAATATTTTCCACTTGTCGATAAAGATATATTGACATTTTTATTATTATTATTTAAAAACCAATTTTAATGTTTTTTTAATCCAGGTATTTCGTCCTTCTTCTCTTCCCTTGTTTTAATTTTTAAAATACTCAGTATGTAATATGATGTTTAAAAGCCCACTAACAATTTTTAGTAATATTTTCTTACGTGTACAAAAAGAATTTTGCCAATTTTTATGTTAGAAAAAACTACTCGTTAACTACACATGTTTGTAAACATATAATTTATACAGGTTCAGATAGGTAAAAAGGTATATAAGCTAGTAAAGCAACAACAAAGCGGAACCAATACACAGTGCGTTAAGGTGGGTATAGTTTTGTTATTAATAATTGGGTAGGGTACAATGCAGATAATACGAAAAACAAAGCTGTAATATTATTATACAGGTCAAATAAAAAATATAGTCGGTTTGCAAAAATATAAAGATTTACTTATAAGCCTATTTTATGTAAAAAACACTTCAATCCTTTTTTTAATATTTCGGTTTTTATCATTATGCGTGCTTTTGAGTTTTACTATCATTATGCAGGCCCTTAAAGTTTTTATGAAAATATAATTTTTTAACATTTTTTCCACATATCAAAGCACTGTGGATAGTGTGTCATCTTGTTTATATGGCGGAAATATTTATTTAATCTCTACCTGTTGCTATTCTACACGCGTTAGACTCTTTTTTTCACCCATTGTAAACCTTTTTACTTACTAGCTGATGCTGCATATTGTATTAATTTCATAATTGGTTTGACATGCTTAGGAAAACGGGTCGCATGGCTTTAACAAATGTTGAAATCAATAAGAACCTAATTTGCTGGAAGGCTTATGAATTTTAGCAATTTCCGGAAGCAAAATTTAATTATATAAGCAAATTGGCAAGCTTGTGAAGCGAGTCCGGCTCTCTATGGAGATAATTTTAATTTATTACTGCATTTCTTAGCGGAAATAAAACCAATTTAATGTGCATTTAATGACTATGAAATGTCAAATAAGGATTTTGTTTTAAGCAGCAGCGTTTTTAATTTAATGATATTTAACGTAATAAAATATGTGGTACAATTTTCTGTAAACAGTTAATATTACAAAATAAAACATGAATATTTTAGTAGGAAATAAAACTATAAGTATCAGAGTTAACCTAATAGCTTTTTAAATAGACAACTTTATTATTTTTGTTTTATTTATCCGCTATTTACATGTTGCGCTGGCATGAGCCCCTTAAATAATTAAAGGGTGGCAATAATGGGTGATCTAAAACTTTTGTTTCTTCTTTTATTTGTAGTGGGTTATCTTTAAATATTACCTTTAAATATTGGCTTTACTACTAGTTTTACAACAAAATTATATAAGATATATTTTAAGACATTGATAAAATAAGCTTAAACAATAATTTTTTAATTTTTCAATAAGCCAACTGAAGGGATGCAAAAAAACTATTTTTAAAATTATTGCATACGTGATATATATTATAATAAATCCAATACTAATGGATATCTACATACAAGGCACACCACCGGGAACTGCCCGCGATTGATTTTTCAAAAAGTACGGTGGGAATTTTTTTAAATTTTGGTTACAATATAAAATCAGTGGGGAACATACAAATTTATAATTTTTACAGCTCTACCACTTTTGGTTATACCGGAATTTATTGTCATGTTCTTTATTTTAAATGAAACATTCTATATAATATTCATTATTTAGATTCTAAGTCAAATTTTGAGCATAAGTTATGTCTAATGCTCTATATCTAAGTCCAACCGTTTTTGACCTATTTTAAATTTTATGTCAAAAATGACGTTTGCAAGCCATTACATAACCGTCAATTTCTTCTAAATAAAAGCCTTTATTATTAGTTGGCGTTGGGTTTCTCGTAAAAAAGAACTACCTAAGGAGACTGTATTAATATTTTAACAATTAATAAATACAGTGTAGTCAAAAATAATCGTAAAAATTATTACGACAAAAACCTTAAAAGCCATTTTTTTATATAATGGAAACCCGTATCTTTTTACCTTATCCTACTAAGCATTCGAAATAAAGATAAGTTTGTTTAAAAATGCCTATTTTAAAAACCTAAAGTTGTTAAAATAATAAGAATTTAATATTTATCTATTCTAACAATGTTTTTAAGTACGGCTTAGTTTGGCTTCAAGTTGGCATTGACTACAAAATGCGACATCACAGACAACTACCCCGTACCTACCCGTACTTAAAGTCATTGTTAGAATAGATAAATATTAAATCGTTTTATTTTTTTTTAACTATAAATTTACCCCTATTTTTTATGGCTTTTTATAGGATAGGGTATTAAAAGATAAGGATTTCCATTTGAAAATGTTGACTTTTAAGGTTTTTATCGTTATAATTTTTACCGATTATTTTTCACCACACTGTATTTATTAATTGTGAAAATAGTCATACAGTCTAATAATTTTTTTACAAAAAATAACAAAAGGCTTTTGTTTAAAAAAAATATATTAAGTATGTAATGGCTTGCAAACGTCATTTTTACATAAAATTTTAAAAATAAGTCAAAAACGATTGGACTTAGGTATAGAACATTATACACATATTTTGATTAGAATCTTACGCAGAATCTTTAAAAAAATAATACTTAGGATGTTCCTTTTTAAATAATGCAGACTTCCGGTATAACCGGAAGTCGTAGAGCTGTCAAAATATTTTGGTTCTGTTTGCTCCACTGACTTCCTAATGTTACCAAATTTTCAAAATTTTCCAAACCGTATCTTTCGAGAAATTGATCGCGGCCGTTTCCGGTGGGACACCCTGTACAATAATAAATAACTAATGGAAAGTAAAACGTCAATTAAACAACTGACAAAACATTTAATTTATTACTGATGGATTCATTAAGGCAATTATTAGGTATGCTTTGATTTTACCACCACCTTCTAGATATTTTGAATTGTACTATATGAGCCGTTAGTACAATTCTAACATTTAAAATACAAATAATTTTTTAATAACATTTTATTGGCCTATTAGAAAAGAACAAAATTTATTGTGTAAGCCCATTAACGTCTCTAAAGTAATGCTAATTTTTAAAAGTTTTAAAATTTACATGGGTGACTCTATGGAGAATCTGACGATGCATCACCTGGTATATTCCACAGCATGTCTTCGAAAGTTCTTACAAAAAGAAAACTTTTTATTGTAAACTTTACGAAAAAAAGTGTTTTTTTATAAAAAGTCCTGCTTGATGAGAAAATACATTTCCACAAAAATATTTGAAGTTTGGTACAGAGTGGCCTAAAAATGACTTGTTTCCAAACTTAAATAAGGGTTATTTTCTAACTACAGTACCAAACTTTAAATAGTGATTTCTTATATCATTTTATAAAGAAAAGTTTCTATAAACATATGTCCCAAGATGTTTTGCTTTTGAGATACCGATTATTATTTTAAAAGTCTTTTTTAATATCTTTAATACGAACCGATATACAAAAAAAAGTACCTTACTAATGCTCTATGGAAAAAAAACTGCATAAAAAGCCAGTGGGCGTACAGTGGGAACAACAGCCAATATCATTAAGAGCAAAATTCCTAAAAAAAATATGACTTTTTAGTTTAGTATATATTTTTTTGTATCTGGCTTCGTATTTAAGATATTGAAAAAAAAACAAATTAAAAAAATATTAACCCCTGTATTTCAGAAATGAAGCAACTTCGAACATATGTTTATAGAAAATTTCTTTTATGAAATGACATAAGAAATCATCCTTTAAAGTTTGGTATCGTAGTTAGGAAATAACACTTATTTAAATTTGGAAACAAGTCACTTTTAAGCCACCCTGTACATTTAACCTTTAAACATTTTTGTAAAAATATATTTTTTATCAAGCAGGACTTTTTATGACGAGAAACTTTTTTCGTAAAGTTAATAAAAAAAAGTTTTCCATTTCTTAAAAAATTCCAAAGGCTCGCTGTACATTGCAGCGCCTATATCTCACAATGAGTATAACTTTATCCCAGAGATTGCAAATATAGTCCAACCTTGAGGCGGCCTGTATGTTCAGCATAACGTTATTTGCTAATTAATGTAAGTGCCGGTATGGAGATTGACATTATGTCAATAGAAGCGAATTTACAAAATTAAATTAGTTTCAGTGCATCTTTACTTAAAAGAGAAAAAGAAATTAGCAAGAAGAACAGTGTGCAAATAAATGGATTACAAGAAAAACTACTTTAAACAACGCCTACTCAAAACCTAGTAAGGCTGTTTCATAAAATGAGGATCCAGTTAGCAATACCATTGCCATAACTTTACTTAAATTTACTTGAAATGTTTTTGCTACTGAAATTGACAATTAGTAGTATGTCAGCACCCAATTTTTATGCTACACTTTTAAAAGTTATAAGCAGAATACGTTAGGCAAGGCAAGCAGAGATGTGACAAACAAGTGACCCGGCTGCGAGGTTGTAAGCCAGTGGCCGTTACAATTTTTATAGCTTTAGAAAAATAAATATATATGTAGACTAGTGGTACACAACCAACGCCACAAACTTGCCAAACACCATTTTACGGGCACTCTAATGAGCGCTTTTGTATCTTTTACGCAGGTTTTAACCTGCTTCAAAATAATTTCGAGCTATAGTACAGCAGAATACTTCAAAATATTTGAGGCTTTTGTACCAAGTTGGAATGAGATTTTAACAATTTGGAATTATATAAATTTTGCACACTAACGTCCGGATGTACCATTTTTAAACTTAATCCGAAAACTAAAACGTGTTCTTCCTTTGCATCGTCAATGGATTAGTAAATCCAAAATACGTATACGGCAATATCGCATTGCTTAATACTTAAATATTGTTTGTTTTAACAAAAGCTTTAAAAATATATTTTTGCCACGATCGTTAAAAAAATGCTGTTTTTTATCGTTAATATAAAGTTAAAGTACTCCATTCTAGTACACTACATAACACTTTGAATCTTCTTTTCATACTTTAAATTAGTGTTTTGTTTCAAAGCCTACTTCAATAAACTTAAATGTCAATTTATGCAATGTAACAGTAAAGGCGACATCAGCTGAACCAAATGGTCAAGTTACTTTTGATTTCATCATTTTTTCTTTTAGTTAATGTGTCACTATACTCTGTTTGCTATAAATTAAGAAAATCATCATTTTCTTCCAACCTGGCAAGCATAACCTCACAAAATCTGAGACGCTGTTGATAATCACGCGGGTAAAGAGATTGAACAACCTGTATTTTATATGGGTGATATCGAAGATCTTGATGGAGTATCCTTCTCACCGATCTATCACTTATTCGAAGGCGTGTGGCGTGACGGATGGCCGATCGACGTGGACTTCTTAACATTGCTTGTCGAACACGCTCAATATTTTCAGGGGTTCGAATCGTTCTGGCACTACCACCTCTTTTTCTAGACGTCGATCCAGTTTGCTCGAGGTTGTTTACCCACATTTGAATCGCATGGTCTGACGGAACCGGTTGGTTACGCGGTATGTTAAAATGCCGTCTAAAATCTCGACGCGTCTGCACTAAACTCTCGCCATTAAGCCTTAATTGCGTAACCGCGATGCTCACCCGACCAACGCTCCATTGTAGACTAAATGGCAACCCACTCGGGACCAGGCAGGCCTGGATCGTTAAAAAAAATGCTGTTTTTTATCGTTAATATAAAGTTAAAGTACTCCATTCTAGTACACTACATAACACTTTGAATCTTCTTTTCATACTTTAAATTAGTGTTTTGTTTCAAAGCCTACTTCAATAAACTAAAATGTCAATTTATGCAATGTAACAGTAAAGGCGACATCAGCTGAACCAAATGGTCAAGTTACTTTTGATTTCATCATTATTTCTTTTAGTTAATGTGTCACTATACTCTGTGCTATAAATTAAGAAAAACACCTGAACAAAAAATGTATTTCATTGGTTTAAAAAGTCAGTAACCCCAGTTACCACAATAAAAAATGTATTTTATTGGTTTAAAACTGCAGTAACCAGAGTTACTTACTCAGTATTCATTATCAATTTATAGTGGCCAAAGTATTGTTTTAAAATTTGAAAGTTTGCAAATAAATTTAATAGAAATTATTGAAAATTAATAGTAATAATGAATTTGGATGACTAAGAAATTGAAAAAGAATTTATACTGTTTTAGTATTATTTCTACAAAAAGTAAGTACATGCTATTTTCTAAAATTAATATTAATAAATGCATAGTTATAAAGAGGATAATTGGCTTTTAAAAATAAGGAGCTATGAGTTTTTGTTGCAGTATAATGGCTGTGCTGCAAAAATTAAAATTAATAAGTTTAGATAAATAAAACATGTATAAAATGGTATTATAGGAAATTTTTATACATATTTTATAGGTAACACATGCTTAAAGTGTCTTTTTTTGCTCATGAGATTGCCGCACTCGCCTAACTGCTCGTGCTGTCAAACTTCCAATTCGAACAAAAAGTAACCCCATTATGCACTTTTTCCATAAATTACTATTAATTATGTTATAAAAACGTAAATGGTGAAAAAGACAACAAAAATATACCATTATTAAAGCAACCATATTTTTTTCTTTTTTAGTTTTATTAAACCGGCTATTAGAGTGTTAACTCAACAAAAAGACCTACAATTTAATTTCTTAAAAATAAACTTTTAATTATTTTTAAAACTTAACATTTTTATATATTTCCTTAGTTATGTTCTAAAAGTTTTAATAAGGCGCATAAAAGAATAATATCTTTATGTAAAATTACAAAATTATTAAACTAAACTCAACCTAACTATGGAACACTGTAATAAAAATAAATTATTATTAACCCTATAAACAAATAACATTTTCCCTTTATTTTATATTTATTTTATACTCTAAAACAAAAAATATATATATTCCATTAAAATTATTGAAAGCCGATGTGTCTTACGAATTTTTAGGTTAGCCAAAACCACTGTTATTATAAAATAGAACAACTTTTTTTTTTGGTTGTAATAGTAGTATTATGTAAGACCTAAATATGACATACCCTAAATTTTTTCTAATAAATTACTTTAAGTTATCTTAAAATCAAATAAATTTCTACAAATTAAAAAGAGTTACATAAATCAGAAACAGTCTTTTTATTGCTTGCAGTATTATTTAACGAAGTTGTTTACATCTTAGGTAAATCCTAACGATCCGTAAACTTTATTTCTTTCTGTTTACTGTTTACGACCACCATTTTAAATAATCATATAAAAGTCAACATAACTTTTGTTTTGTGAAAGATAGTTATGATAACAGGACACTTAAAATACTTGATTATACATACGTCGTGCCAGCAATAGACATTCAAATTGACTTTCAGATTGTCTAACACTGGGAGGTTAGGATTAGACAAAGAGTGCCTGTATATAATATTACGAGATCCGAATAAGAGACGACCTTCACACATCTGTTTACTGGATAAAAATTGTTTTATATTAAAGATAGTATTTAAACAAAGATATCGCCATAGGGTTGTCTAAAAACTTAGGTCAAGGCCATATTTAATTTAAAAAATAACCCTTATATTTTTTAATACGTACGTATGCTTTTTTAATAAAATATATATTTTTAAATAATACAGAATGTACCAAAAAAGCTTAAAATTAAAAAAATCTCAGCTTTATGTATAAAATGAAAGAAAAAAAGGTACTTATATATTAGTACTGCCATGTACAATAAACAAAAAATAGAATTACCATTATGCAGGGTCACTCAAAAATTTTAAACTGACTTTTTTAATTGGTTATAGCCTTAACCCAATTTTTTAAGCAACTGCATGGCAATACCTTTGATTAAATATTATCTTTAATATAAATCAGTATTTATCTGGTAAACAGATGGGTAAAGGTGGCTTTCCATTCGGATCTTGGACTATAAACATTCCGGATGAGATTTGCACATCGGACTTGCTTTGTTGTTGCTTTAGACTGTCTTCAATGACAAAATCCCCTTTGGTAACATCCTGTACATCTAGCATATAAATGGTTGTATGAAAATTTATTTTCCTACCAACTCGAACTTTTAAGAAAAGGCCACTTTTTTCGTAAAGTTATTGATTAAAAAAATTTCCATTTGGTTAGAACTTCCAAAGAGAGATACAGGCTGTGAGAATAAAAACCCGATTTAGATTTTAAATATATGCCTATTGTAAGTTATGATAAAGAATGGGTATTCCAATCCTATAATGCATCATGGGAAATGTGAAACGGTCACCCCACCACAAATGTGTCAGACACACTAGCCATGCGAATACGTGCGACCTCCTCCAATATTTAAAAATGGTTGTCAACAATAGATGAAAATTTATTATTTTCACGCTCCTACAGTAATAATAAATGAAGATAATAAAGTAAAAACGTTGACCTAATTGTTTATTATTGTGTCCTTAAATTCGCCGGTTAAACAAGTTTTCCCCAGGCAGTTTAGTATTTTACATGCGTACCGATCACTTACACTGGGTTTGAATTGCCTACAATGAACATTTTTTCTTCATTAATTATTTTTAATTTTTACGGATAATGTTATGTTATCAACACTTTTATTTAGTTATTTAATTAATTATTACTAAAAATAATATTTATTAGTCTAATGGGACAAGAGACAATTAACATAACTAATTACTATTTACGGCCAGTTTTACAATATTTGGATAAAACTAACCATAGGTTTGTTACCATAGAGACAACAAAATACCGAAATGTGATTGGTGTTGAGAAAATAGTTAACCCAAAAGTGATGGTAATTATATATTGTGAAACTGGGCATAAGGCATTAAATTGTTTTTAAATATACTAAAATTAATTACTATAATAATAAAAATAAATTGTCTGTTTAGAATATTTTTTTTATTAATACACATTTACATTTACGAACTTGATATTTTCAAAAATTCCAAATAAAAGATTTTGGTATATAAAATTTTAAAAAAATCGTTGGACGAACGTCTTAAAAAAATTAATAACAAAAATACGAATGTTGTATATATTTGCATGCTAAAACTTTCTATAATTAAACCTTTGATTAAAAATATATGTTCAATGTTGCCAGTAGTCCGCAGTTTCTTATAAAATCTGGAAACAGGCTTTTTACCGATTTAATAAAGAGTGTATTAGTTTCAGGTGTAATTAAGGAAATTAAAGATATAACTTACCAAACTACTTGCATTATTAATTTTTTGCTTTATTAGAACACAAGGGCTAATTATTTCTACTATTCATTTTACAAGTTTTAAGGGTTTGTCTCAATTTTACAAGAAATCTCGGTTTTATTAATATTTACAGGCTATCGGCAAACAAAAAACTAAATAAAGTAACTCTCCAGGTTCTCGGAAAAAACCCTTTTACGAGCCGGCTGGCGCAAATCTGGCACATGTGCGTTGATAGGCCATAGTGCACGCACAGAGGTAACGCATATCTGCTTTATCAGAAGCAAAAGGATTAATCACAGATCCACAGACTTAAAACTGACTCCTTTTCTAGATCTTGTTGCTGTGACTTTCTTCTTACTGAGATTTACAAACTAAGGACAACATAGGGCTTGCAATTGCCCGGTAAATGTTCCGCTAGTTTTTTTGTTTTGTTTTTTTTTTCATTCTGAAAGAACAGAGATTTTTTTTTGCCATGCCAATTGTTTTCGAGTGTTATTTAAGCTTAAAATATTCTGCCAATTTTTGGTTGTGTTTACAGGCCTTACATAAAGATGTAGCTTTATATTTTGCGCGTTACCTAAAATCAAAAACCCCAAAAAAAATATTTAAAATAATAAAGAAAAATCCTATTTATCTCATAAATTTAAAATAATAATAAAATATAAATTAAAATACCACAAAAACTGGTATATGTAATCATATTTGTTAATTTTTTAAAATATCTTACTAAAAATAATGTTGTTATTTTTAGGTTTACAAGAAAAATATTATTTAATAGTAAATCAAAATAAATAAATGCCTTTAAACATAGGATTACCAGGTTAATATCCTCTTTGATATCAAAGACCCTTAGTTAAAGGCATAATGCTCTTATCAACAAAATTTTCCATTTCCTTTTAACTTAAAGCATAAGTCTCTACTTTTTATTGATAAAAAAAACGTAATTAAAAATAAAATTTGTACATAATAATGTGGAGAAAAATATTTTTTGCCTTGGGGTAAAATTTGTCACTTTCAAAAAAGATAATTAAAAAAAGTGGTGTGTAACATCTTGAGGTAACCCATCAACTTTAAAAATAATTTTAAGTAAAAATTTTTGGCTGCAGAGATTTTTTTTTTTTGTTTTAAACATTTGAAAAAAACAAATATGACCATTTCAAACAAAAGTTTTATTCTTGTGGTTAAAAAAAGTTTATGTATTTTTTGTTTCTTTTTTACCTACATTATTAGTCATAAAAAAATTAACCTCAAACATTTAATTGGCATAGAATAAACACTTTTCATTACGTGACGGAAAAAAAAACATTTTATTTCTGTTAACTGATACTAAAATGTAACTTTCATAAAATTTCTTTTTTCCTGAGAAGAAAGGTAAGTCCTTTTTTCCCGGACATGCATATACGTAAGTAAAGGTAAATATTTAATTTTAGAATAATTTATTATACAGAACTTACAATTTTCGTATATTAGAGTCCAGTCAAATATTTTCTAACTAAATAATATTCCAAATAACTACTAAATGGTTGCTTTTAGTTTTAACATTTTAATTTTAATACGTCCAAATACAAAATTACATTCACAGATAGATAATAATTTCCCTAAGGGTTTCCATAGTAATGCAAAATCTAATTTGGTTTTAAATTTACCAGTTGACCAGTTTGGAACTTCAAATTTTACATGATTTTACTAATGACTTTAATATTACGTTTTCTTTTTCAATAATAAGCCGTTATTTTTTCCTATCACGGAAAAAAATTGTGTACTATACACGAAAATTTTTTTATATTTTTAGGTCTCGGTTTATTGTTTCCCTTCGCTTCGCGTCGGAAAACAACACAAACTTGATCTAAAATGTAAAGCTTTTTCCCGTGTTTTGTTTTTATATCTTTGGACAAATCACGAATGCTAAAAGCCTAAATACTAACGTACCGTGGTTGTCTTAAATAATATATGTGTATAATAAATAACTATTTATTATGTGATTTTTTTTTTTAATGTGAAATACTGTTTTTAAACATTTTTTTGACCTATTTATGAATTCCAGGGCTGGGACTTTTGTTTGTTCACATGTAGTAATAATGATGATCGATAAGTGCGCTGTGTTGAGCTTCTTTAGCATTTTATTTAGGTTTGCACAAAATACAACAATTTCATTTATTTCCCCTATAATTTTACGTGCAGACAGCTATAGCGTTTCTATTTATAAATTAATATTTAGCTTCATAGTGGACTTGCGCTAATCAGACAAACAGCAGGGCTATGTCGGAATACTGATTGAGCAAGCAGTTCTGGTTCATCGGCAAGTAATAGTATAACAAAACAAGCAGTATTAGTCACGCAGGTTCACACGCCGGGATTTAGTTAGATTGTCTCTTTTCCTCACATTGCCTATGTGGTATGTTATTTAGCTCAATCTGTATACAATTTGTCGGATTATAAAGTACTGCATAAGATCATTTATAGTATCGGACGTTATTTTCATAAGAATACTTTTTTATCCGACAAATTCAAACTTAAACAATACGCATTCAGCACAATATTGGTGACCGCGGGCAAGATACAACCTATTTAATTACGTAATAGGTAGGATTGGCCAAAATTTTTAGGTATAATCAACAGTAAAACGGGTGTTATATTTGGATTACAGGAAGCACCGCGCGCCGGATTATACATGGTTTCCTATTTTGTGATAGCTAAGAAAAAGCACGTTCTTCCTAAAAGTGTCATAAATCATCGACGTCACGTTTCTTAATACCTAACATTTACACATTTTAAGAGGTTAAATAGCCTATTGAAAATTAAAGTTTTTAGAATAGTAACATCAAAAAAACCCATTTTTAGAAAAAATTGTCAAGTGGGTTGGCCAGAAGGATATCCCCTCGAAAAAATAAAATCCCCGCCTCCCGAATAAATTTAGTATAACTAAATAATAAAAAATTATACATTTTGTTACCAAATCGTTAAGAGAGTTTTACGAGGTTTCTCGATAATACATTAATACTTTACTTGTATATAATAAAATAAATAATGAAGATATTGTCTTCTTTTTGCTTTAGGTAGTCATTACAAATTATATTAACACTTAACTGATATTAAAGCAAGGAAAATAATGCTCAATGTACATGATGCAGTAAAAGCACAGTTCAAAATATAGTTCTTACTTTTTCCAATATGACAGAAATACAAATTAAAAATCAATAAACTTCCTAATAAAAGAACCCAAAATATGTATATTATAAAAATATGTTAAGAATATTTACAACCGAAAAATTTACTTAATCTAAGTCGATCAAATTTACCTAAAACATTTTTCCCATTTCTGACTTTTTTATATTTTATTTCATTCTCATTTGTTTAATTTTCTTTAACTTTAACACTTTTGAACAATGTACAGGTTATAATAAACTGAATAACAATATCTTTTTATTCCCATTATAATATCATAAAACTTGCACCCAACATGGTCCGACACTGGTAGTTTATTTTCAAAAAATATTCAGCTGCACCATTCTTAAGTCAATTTATTTATTTTTTTTAAATATGTTTAATTTATTTAAAAAAAAAACTAATTAAAAAATAACAATAAATGTATTGAGTAGAATAGAAAAACAAAATCAAAACAATTTGACTTTAACAGTCATTAATAATATTTATTTTGTAATTTAAATTCCTATAAATATTAAAAAAGATTTTTTTTTGTTGGTACAAACCCATTTATTCTTTTTTTTTCAAGTATATTTCTTTGGAATTTAATTACGTGGTACAAAATATTAGTAATTTTTAATGGGCGACCATAAATTATTTATTTCCTAATTTCATGATTTGGATGACAAATAATATTAAATAGGTGTGATGTATAAATCCGTATCAAATCATTTAAACCCTAACATGCAGGAATAAAGTATATCTCCTAATAATAAAAAGTTTCTATCTGTAGTGGTATGAACCAAATTAATTGCAATTATAATAATAAAACAAACAACCAATTATTTATAAAGATATTTTAATATGCCTGTTCTTCATATAGAAAAAACTAATCTTTTACCTAAAGGTAATACACTGTGTTCACGAATTTTGGAAAAAAATGTTTGCTTTACTTAAAATGCTAAATACTATTATAAAAATCGACGTATAATACACGGATGGTTCGACATTGCAAAAGAAGTACTTTAAAAAATAAAAAACCAAAAGAATAATAAAAATATTTTTAAAATAATAACTTGATTAAAGGGCATATAAAAAGTAGGATAAAAGTATGTTTATTTGCCCATGACTTATAAATCCTTTAATAAATTATATGGTAACAAAATTAAAAAAAAATTCCTTATAAATAATTGTTTTAGTTTTTTATATGCAAAAACTATTAAGTTCGGTTAATTATTATTATTTAAGTAGTAGCAACACAAGTTTAAACTTTTTAATAAAAATTTTAAAATTTAAAACCTTTTTTAAATTTTTAAATAAGCAGCTACAAAAAAACTATTACCAAATATTTTTATATGCAAAAATAACATCTTTAAAGTTTGATTTTTTT